>APFE030939243.1:23493-57330 GCA_000404065.3 Pinus taeda | reverse complement strand
TGGGTACATCAATATAATAAGTGGTTTGTACTAATAACAATAAGGGGTGACACTAGTAGTATAGGGGCCTAACATTATGCTTATAAAAGCCCAAGAAGTCCCAAACATGTTTTATTTGCATCCTTACCTCCTTTGTTCATCAAGCTCTCCCCTCCTTTGGTGAAAAAACATGGGTTTTCTAGCTAAAATTAGCAAAAAACCTCATGGTGCTTCACTTCTATGAACTACGCTACGCTTCTGGAGGTGGCATTGCGCTTCCATGAACTGTGTTATGCTTTGGCACTGTGCTTCTGCCAACTACACTGCACTTGTGACAAAGTAGCCTGAAAACTGCCAAAACTCACCCAAACTTCAAATTTGAGTTTGCATTCCTACTTTTTGTTCTTCTAAGTTGATTCACAAGTAAGTATCATTATCTAACTCACCTTTTTTCCTTTGGCAAAGTAAGTGCAAATGTGAATTTTCTTCATCTAGGGTTTATGATAAATTTCATGCTGCAAGGGTAGTGCCAATGATGGGTTTTGTTAGTTATGACATTGTAAAATTTTAAATTTTTCATCTCATACCTCTGTACATGTATAAATAACCCTATAATTCACTAATCGACTCATTTACCCTCAGATTACCTCACCTTTATAGAAACCTTAGCTCATACCTATCATTTTGGACAATTTCCTAGTAGGACTGTTTTTCAAATTCTCCTACTCATCTCTCTCTTTCATTTCACTCAATTCAAACTTCCTAAGCTTCCTACAACCCCTATCCATCTCCCAAAATTCCCCAACCATCATTTCCCTTCCCTAACCCCCTCATTTCATCATTTCACTCATTCCTCACTGTTTTTCCATTTTCCTATTATCTAGGGCTTTTATCAAAATGGACAGAGATTCTTCACCATCAGAAAGGAGAAAACATCATAAAGGAGGGAGAATCCTGAGATATGAGCCTACCAACTGCAATGAAATCAACTCATCACCATTCATCAAGCAATGCTTTGAAGATGTCAGATGTTTAGGGTTTTGTCAAAGGGTTGGTGAAGTGGGTTTCCATGATCAGCTAACTGATTGGATTACCACCAATCTAAATTAGGAAAGAGCCATCGTAGTAGGGTTGAATTTACATTTTCAGTAGCTTCCATTTCTCTTGCCACAAGGATACCTGATCATGGAGAGTATTGGTTCAAAGGTACGAACTTAGACCTTGAACACTACCGACCTTTCTTGAAATCACCCTACAGAGAGGCCAATTCGCACATCATCCCATTCAGGTACCTGTTGGAAAAGTATGCGCATTGATGAAAGTTGTAATGAAAATTTTCACCTGCGAGGGAAGATTTTCCAGTTTTCCAGATTGTATGCATACCACATTAGGCTGCTAATGCATTTCATAGCTCTAAAACCTCTCAACATGTGTAATTATTTATGTAGAAGCCTTATCAAAATGCCTCAGAAGGTACAAATGAAAGGAAAAGAGCATCACCCTAGTATTTTTCATCACAAATTAAAAAAGATTGTAGTTCTCCATTAGTTAGCAAAAAGGAACATGACATGAGATTCATTCATAGAAACAACTTTGCAGTGGCATGAAACTACCTTCTCAGGTCATCATCAAGACACATCAACACAGTAGGTGGAGGTAGGATCATCAAGCAAGTTTGTGGAGGTTCCCAAGGCACCTAAACCCAAGGTGACCAAAATGTATCAGAGAGGGAAAAGGCTTGTGTTTACTTCTCAAGTTGAGAAAAGGGCCAAGCCTTCTACAACAGTAAAACATGGATCACATATACAGGTGTCAGGTAGCGGAGGTCCCACATAACAGTTTTGGGTCTGATAGCCTAAAAAGTAGGATAAAAATATTGTAAACCTCCGAAGTATGCGGAGCACGAAATGTAAAGGGTCAAGTCAAAGGGTTTTCCCCCCAAGAAATAATATAGAATAATAGGAAGTAAGTTGGTCCACGGACCATAGGAAGGTATAAATAGAGCGCGGCTCTATGAGGGAAAGGAAGTGCTTTTTGGGTATGATCTTGGATATGAATTGTAATGGATTCTTGAGAAGAAGAGTTTGAAAGCGTCTGTATGTCTGAATCGAGTGTTTGGGTAGTGAATAGAGGCTCTGTAGCTATGTGCACAGAGGTCTGGAAGAGTCCACAACTGTGTGCACGGATCCCTACAGCTGAGTGCACGGGGTGGATCTGAATGTATTGGTGATAAAGTGGAAATAAAGATAAATTTCTTCTGAAAATTCTACGTTAAATCTGGGTTATCATAGTTCTGACTTTATGGTTAATATATCTGTTTGATCTATATGCTTATGTTATAGATGTATGCGAATTTTAGTTTATTCTAAGTGCGCGAAATGTAAATGTTTGCTTAAAGACCTTGCTAAGTAGATCTAACTTCCAATACTTTATCAAATAGATTAGATCTGTAAACAATGCGATAATAGAAAGTAGAAGGTATTCTGGGTCCGAATTTGCGTGAATCCAGAGTAGCGCGAATCCGCAGAAAGGTGCGTGAAACATCTAAACCACATCTAGACATCCCAAGGGTGAGGAAACTTGGTTCTAGCATCCTCCCCTGCTACCTCGGGTGAGACCTCAGTCCGTGCTCTGCGGACTGTTGCCAAAAGGGTAGGTAGCTACGAGATTTGTTTGGCTAAAACAATTCTTCTGAACCTAGTTTAGGCCCATATAAGCCAACAAATGGTTTTGTTGCCGGGACTGAGATCTACCTAAGGGGTGTCTGATGTGAAACGCGGGGACTCTATAGAGAAAAGAATTGAAGGATTGAAGGGACCCGGAACAGTAGTAGTTCAAGGGTAACAATGACAAGCATGATTCAGTTACCAGTATTCAAAGGAGTAGGAGGCAAAGACTCGGAACAATTTTGGTTCGTGTTAACATCAGTATGGAATGCACAACGAATTGCGAATGATAATATCAGAAAGGCTACCTTAGTTAGCGCGTTGCAGGACCGAGCATTGACATGGTACATAAAGTACTCAAGTGATCACCCAACAGTGAGGACAACAGAAATCCAGATCGAATTAAAGAAGGAGTTTAGCTGGCCGAAGTCAGAAACACAGTCGATCATAGGGTTCAAATAGATCACAATGATGCCTGGTGAAATCCCATGGGATTTGGACCAAAGACTAAAAATTACTATTCGCGAGGCTAACATGACATTGACAGATGCGCAACACCACGATTGGTTTATGGCATCATTAACACCACATCTGAGGATGGCTCTATCACAACAAAAGATTTCAACCTAGGCTGAAGCATTAGAGACAAAGATGAGGTTGCACGGCACTCTGTTACAAGACCTGAGGTTGGGAGTTCAGAAAATCCAAGTGCAGATCCAAAATTTTTGTTTGGAAATGAAGAATTTAAAACAAGAATAGGAACCGCGACTAGAATTTTGGGAGGAAGTATGGTGTAGGAGCCAGGGGCACGATAAATATCACTACCTAGTCTCAGTGAATTATGTGGCAATGGGGGGACCAACACCATTGCCACCAGAGGCAGGGCTGAGCACAAAAACCCAGCTCTGGTTCACAATATGTCAGGTGGGAGGAAAGCACAACACAGATAACTACCGTCTGCTACCAAAATACAACCAGACCCCCTCACAACTATTTTGCAACTTTTGCAGATCAGTGGGCCATGAGGAAAAAGACTGTCGTAGCTACCAGTTGTTAATGGACCAGTCACCTTCTTACAGAATGCAAACTGAGATGCGAGGTCAGGATCCAGCTGCGGTGATCATGCGCGGTGGGTTCCAAGGCTATGGACAAGGAAGGGGCAGAATGGGGCCAGGAAGGGGTCATGGGCAACTAATCTGTTATAATTGCGGAGATCTAAGACATTACGTGCGGGATTGTACCAACACGACTAGAATTTCATGCAGTTATTGTGATAAATTCTATCATGAGCTGATAGATTGCCCTATGCTGATAGCACAAATTCGTGAAAAAAGGGCTGCACAACTAACAATGACCCAGAACGTGCAGATGATGAGGTCCGAACCTTGCGAGGAAGATCCCCAAGTAAACATGGTATTAAGAAGTGGCACGACCTTAGGAGTGGATAGAAGGAGCTTAAGTAAGGAATACGCAAGGGTTGGTAAGGAGACGAACCTGGAAGCTAGGGAAAGCTTCGCGGAGGTCTCTACCCCAAGTAGTAGGGATCAGCCTGAGCCGGACAGGGATCCCTCGATGATGATTACATTTTTAGAGACATGTATAAAATTGCTTCGTGACAAAAGGGTAGTTAAAGGCTTACAAGAATTGATAAATAGATGTGCAAGATGGAGTGAACCTCACGTCAATCGAAAGTTGGGAAGACATGCGTAGTAGACTAGGAGGGAAATGCGACTAACAACATAGATCAGCGATTATGAGATGGATCAGGTCATTCTGGATCTGGGCTCAGATGCCAACGTACTACCTAAACAGACTTGGGAGCACATGGGTAATCCTACACTACAATGGTCCCCTATCCAATTGCGGATGGAAAATCAGCAGAAGGTCCTGCCCATGGGAAGGCTGCAAGGAATTACGGTAGATATTAACGACGCAAGTACTCGGATGGACTTTGAAGTGATTGAACTCATGGATGAAAGTATACCTTATCGTACATTGTTAGAAATAGACTGGGCTGCTGACATGAATGGGGTCATTAATTTAAAGAAGCGTACAATGATATTTGAAATAAATTCGCTTCATGTAGTTGTTCCGCTAGATCCAGCTGAAGGACTGCGCTATATTGAACCCGCGCAGAATGAAGAAAGTGACGACGAATTAGATGGTATATATAGAATAGCTGCATAAAGGCAAGAATGGGGCAAGACAACGAAGGATAGAAGAATATCACGGGGCTATGTAGAATCTTGCACCACCGATTTAGACGAGGAAGATGAGTAGTGGCGTAACAGGATGAATGGAGTGATTATGCTACACTGCAATATGATGACTAAATCTCTGTACTCTGTAAGGGCCCAGGATCATGAATTATTGACGTATGATGGGCTGACAATAATAGATGAATTCCTAACCAAATTTGAAATCCTAGTACCAGAGCACCAACAGTTTGATGCATTGAGATGGGCGTTGCGTGTGACGCTTGCGCGATGGTGGGGCACACTTGAAGGGACTTTCGACGATTAGCGCGGATGCAGCTGCATGATGAAGATCAAATTTGGGAAGTCAGAACTACAAATAATGGAGAAATACGATGGACGCGATGACTCGCTCATGCACCTTACCAGATGGATCAAAGCTTACGGAGAGGAACCTCAATCAGAATGGGTGCACTTCTTTTATCATACCCTGGATGTCATTCCCAGAAACTGGTATACTGAAGCAGAGCTCCGGCACAACATAGGCGAGTGGGATATCTTGCGCGAAGGGTTTTTGTCGACATTCTTCTTTGAAGATCAATGGATGGATCCCGTGGACGATGCATTACAACTGGTAAAGGCCACCATTTTCAAGATGCCACTAGAACCAGAAGAAAATGTGCAGCCCGACTGGTCGTGACAGCTGAGCTAGGCTCTCGAATGCTATAACGTCCAGGTAGAAGATGATGAGGATGATACACGAAATGTCAATATTCCGGAATCAAAAGGGAGCCGTGAGGTGCATGTTAGAGCCCAAAATATTCTTTGTGCAGGATTATGGTGGCCCACTTTGCATCAGGATTCGAAAGCATACTGCTGAGCTTGCAACGTATGTCAATGGATGAGGAAACCATTGCGGAGAGATGAAATCCTACTCCAGCCACAGATGATGTTACAACCATTCAAGAAGTGGGAAATCGACTTCGTAGGACCTATCGAGCCACAAGGGAAGACAGTCACACGCTATATCATCACCGCGATAGAATATTTGACCCGATGGGCAGAGGCATAGCTAGTTAAGGATTGCACGGTTGCAACAGTTGCAAAATTTTTGTTTGAGAACGTAATGACAAGATTTGGTTGTCCCAAAATTCTCATGAGCAATTGGGGAACACATTTCCTGAATGTAACAATCAACGCACTCACTAAGGAATTCCAGATATATCACCAACAAAGAATGCCATACCACCCACAAGTGAATGGGACCGTTGAGGCATTTAACAAAATCACGTGCTGTGCTATGGGCATACCAAACCACGTGCAAGAAGTTGATGGGCCAGATACCTTTTCGGTTAGTCTATGGCAAGGAGGCCGTTATGCCTATGGAATATATTGTACCTAGTCTGTGGATCGCGACAATCATAGGTATGGTAGACTGCGGGGCTTTGGGGGAAAGGCTCGTGCAGCTAGCAAAACTGGAGGAGGAACAATTTTTGGCTAGATTCCATCAATAAGTACAGAAGCAGTGAGAGAAAGCATGGCAAGATTGTCATATCAAGGTGCGCACCTTCAAGGAGAATGATCTAGTATTGCTATACAACAGTAAGTTCGAGAAATTCCCTGGCAAACTCCAAATGCATTGGTTGGGACCCTATGTCGTCAAAGAAGTTACTGATGGGGGTGCGGTTCAGCTTGCCAAACTCAATGGAGACCCCTTCCTAGGCTGAGTGAATGGCAGTTGCCTGAAGCTCTACATGGGCAGGCAGGCCACCTGACTAACCATTCAAGGGATAGTCTCACTGCTCAAGCCAGTTGAAAGAGAGTGCGAGATGGTAAAGCAATCTAGGGGAAAGAGGCGTGAGTACCAGGCTACGCGTCGATTTGGCTCATCAACAAGATCGTGGTTGTGCGATAAGAAGTGCGCCGAGGCATTGCTAAGAAGAGAGGTGACCATTCCTGTCACTATTCATGACAAGATGTCTGCATTATGGCAAAAGGGAGTAGGCGGCAGGCAATTAAGAGAGGGAGTATGAGTCAGATATGGAACGAGCTGCCATAGATTTTACATGAGGATGCTAGAACAAGTGAGAACCAATGAATTTGAAATTCGAATCGCTTATAAATCACCGAGGGGCATCCTCCGGGCGACCTACACTTCTAGAAAATACATGCTAGTTATCGATATGGAATTGTCCATTATCTCTACACAAGGAGTAAGCCCAAGGGTGGTGATATGGCCAATAGAGAAGCAGGAATCTCTAACGAGCATGGTGTTGATAGCTGCAGGCATCACGCAGAAGACAACATCAAAAGTAGGGAATGTACTAGAAAAGGGGAGACACGAAGCAGAATTGGTCCGGATGTCATCACCTCGCCCGAGGGCAAGTCGGAAAATCACAATAGAAAGGCGAAAGGATGGACAAGTGGAGACCACGGGTGGAAACGATGTTAATAAGTCGTCTCTGAAGAACCTTGAGGAATGGGATCTCACGGAAAGCAGCACAGGTCCTGCAAAATTTCAACACAAGCTACATCAGAGAGTACGAAGAGTAGATAGGAAGGTCAAAAATGGCTGTGGTGGTACAAGGAGGTCCCGATTGTGGCTCCCCTGCTAGAGCTAAAATCCTAGGAAGGGGTGTTCTGTGTTAATCGAGTAGAGTAGAATGAACATTATCGGTCTCTAGAATTGGTAGAAACAACGAAGCAGGAGCCGGACAAAGCATTGTAGGATACAATGAAGAAGCAGTAGGACAACAAGTGTCACTCAAAGGAAGGTGAACCACGAAGCCATGACAACGCATCTCCCTGCACCAACAAGTGACTTGGGACAAGTCACAATGATTGTGTTGGGGGACTGCTGGGTAGCAGAGGTCCCTCGTAACAGTTTTGGGTCTGATAGCCTAGAAAGTAGGATAAAAATATTGTAAACCTCTGAAATATGCAGAGCACAAAATCTAAAATTTCAAGTCAAAGGGTTGTCCACCAAAAAAATAATATAGAATAATAGGAAGTAAGTCGGTTCACGGACCATAGGAAGGTATAAATAGAGCGTGGCTCTAAGAGGGAAAGGCAATTCTTTTTGGGTATGATCTTGGATATGAACTGTAATGGATTCTTGAGAAGAAGAGTCTGAAAGCGTCTGTAAGTCCGAGTCAAGTGTTTGGGTAGTGAATAGAGGCTCTGCAACTGTGTGTGTAGAGGCCTGGAAGAGTCTGTAGCTATGTGCACAGACCCTTGCAGCTGAGTGCACAGGGCGGATTTAAATGTATTGGTGATAAAGTGGAAATAAAGATAAGTTTCTTTTGAAAATTTTGCATTAAATCTGGGTTATCATGGATCTGACTTTATGGTTAATATATCTGTTTAATCTATATGCTTATGTTATAGATGTATGTGAATCTGAGTTTATTCTAAGTGCGTGAAATGGTTAACTCTGTTAAATGTTTGCTTAAAGACCCTGCTAAGTAGATCTGACTTCCAATACTTTATCAAATAGATTAGATCTGTAAACAACGTGATCATAGAAAGTAGAAGGTATTCTGGGTTTGGATCTGCACGACTCCAGAGCAGCGCGAATCTGTAGAAAGGTGCACGAAACATCTAAACCACATCTAGACATCCCAAGGGTGCTGAAACCTAGTTCTAGCACCCTCCCCTGCTACCTTGAGTGAGACCTCAGTCCACACTCTGCGGACTGTTGCCAAAAGGGCCGGTAACTGCGGTATTTGTTTGGCTAAAACAATTCTTCCGAACCTAGGTCAGGCCCATATAAGCCAACAACAGGATGAACACCTAATTGAACATGATTTTGAATTAGTTGACTTGGAAGTAGTAGATGAACCTTCAAACTTGCAACAAATTATTAAAGAGAAGGATTCTCAAAGCAAAGAGCTCATGGAAAATATGGCAAGAGCAAGGTTCGCGATTTCCTTCCTTGAGCAAGAGAACAGTCAGCTTAAGGCTAAGCAACTCATCATGGAGACAGAGAAATTGAAGGTGATGCAGAAAGGAGGCAAAGGTAAAGCAGTGTTGGATCCTGGTGAACATGATGAACATGAAAAACAAGTTGGAAAAAAGAAGCCAAGGACCAAGGGACTCAAAAGGGCATTGAAGGAAGAGAAAGAACATAAGCTACTAGATGAAGACTTGGACATGGAAGACATAATTTACTTGGAGATAAATGAAGATAGAGAGTATTGGATAAGTAAGGTAAATTTCCACTTAAAACAACTTCTTGAAAAAGCCAACAAGGATAATCAGCTACTGAGGCACATGGCTCATCATTATTAGACCGAAACATGACTTGCAACATCAAGCTCAAGTAATTGAAAAACAAGCTAAAGGAAACCCTAAAGGAAAAAATGAGAGGGATAAATTGGAGATGCTTGCTGAAGCATCCATTAGAGAATGACACACCTCATTTTTCACTTCATGACCAATTTTGAATGTTTTCTGAGCATTTTTGGGTTTTCGGGAATTTTGGTGCCAAATTCAGAAATTGGGCTAGTCACAGAAGCTGCGCTTTTTCCTCAGGGCTCCAAATGACAATTGGCTTTCATTTTTGGAAAGTTAATGACCTCCTCTCAAAATCCATTTCATTATATTTCTCAGGTAGAGCTCAGATTTTGAGAAAAAGAAGAAAAAGAGGTCAAAAATCATCATTCTGCCACTCTTTTTGACAGGCACTGCACTTTTGGAGATACCTTGGGAGAATCAACTTTTGAAGGCCTTCCCATGGGTCATTTTAAAAAATTCAAGGTGTTATGGAAAAAATACAGGCAAGACTAGTTGACCCTTCTCTTAGATATCAAATTTGACCTCAGGGAGGCACCTAAAAGTGGCATCAAAGTTGGCGCTGTGCTTCGGAAAATTTCTGAGTTTTTATTTAAAAATTTCACAGTGTAATTTCCTATGTTTTTAGTTTGACTTAGTCAAAGTTAAACTCATGATGTAACTTCTATAATTCGAGGTTTAGATGATGTAATCATGAATAAATAGACATGATAAGGTGTTTTTTATTTTTATTTTTATTTTTATGGTTAATTAGGCCTCAGAAAGGAAGCAAAACTCAAATCAAAGTCTAAGAGAAGGGTTTGTTTTTGACCTTCTCACTCTCACTTGTTGGTTGAGAGAAACTTGGAAACAATTACACCACTTAGGAATTTGAATCCTGAAGGTGGGGAAGCTATTTGATTGAGTCTATATGTATCCTTTCTCATTCAGAGAGAGGGTTTGGACTTTTGTGGAGAGACTTGTACCTCATGTTTTCATACAGCTAATCAAGGAGCAGTTGCAGTTATTTTGTAGGCATACTTGTTTACTGAGTCTGTGATGTTGTTTTCCTTTCATATCAGTTTCTTATTGATTAATTCATCTCGCTTAACATGCTTTTCTTTCTTCTTATGGTTTTACTTACAGTCACATAGGCATAATTCTTAGTTTCAAAGCCCTGTTTATGTGGAAAATCATGTTTATGTATCTCTTCTTCTAGATTAATGAATTCATGCTAATACATGCTCATTATGATCTCTTAAACTTTCATACCTATACTACACTAACTAAATCTTAAGTTCACCACAACATATTGTTATCTAGCTCCTCTTCATACCAGCTACTGCAAACTTCATACCTTGACCTAATTACTTGCTCTCATTCCCTAGTCCAACAACCTAAAAGACCTAAATTTCCAAACATTCAAACAAAACCTATACATCTAGCTTAAAATCCATGTGTTTTCCAGTTATTCATTGAGAAATCATTAGAGAGATCCCTCTCTAGTTCAGTAGGGCTAGCTACTGAACTGAAAGTGGTTCGAGGTTACTCTTTTGATCTCCTCCTCAAATTGGGACATTGTAGAGGATAACACTTGAAAGGAATGGAAAGAGGTGCATGATAAAGAGCAAGTGTGGGCTTATCATTTGTCAAATTACTACACAATAACTATTCACACTGAACTTCATATTAATGCATATTTTGATCTCATATGTACTTTTTTTAGGGGTGGTTCAGGGACACTGGGTGGCCACTACATCCACATGAAAATTCTAGGCAGCTTAACTCGAAGGGATCTACCCACCAGCCAAACAAGCAAGGCCTAACCCCAAGGGCATTGAGGAGATTTTTCCCCCTGACCTCCCAACTAGTGAAGTGCTTAGCAACGAGAACTCAACCAACTAAGCTAACCCATGGGGCTTATTTTGATCTCATATGTACTATATATATGTTGGTTTGATTTCATTAGAAAATTCAGGAATTGAAGCCATCAACAAATTCATTCTTTAAAATATGGAAGCGACACAACTGTGGGTCACATTATGTGAAGGAAAGAGGAGGAATTGGGACAGTGACAGGAAATAATTCAAACAGTTGAATGGTAGAAGTGTGCCTTATCTTGATCATTTAAAATAAAATATGCCAATGACATGCCCTAACAACTGGGTTGTTGATCAAGCCAGAGAGAAATATGATGCATCTGGTCATTACCCATGTGCTAAAGAGAATGCAAACATAGGGATTGGGTGCAATAAATTAGTAATTATAATCTATTTCTATACAATTTTGACTCTATATTTCACCTTTGAATTGTAACTCGTGCACACACACACACACACACACACACACACACACACACACAGATATAATTATGTTTGGGTTATTAGACATATGACAGTGTGATTTTTTCACTTTTTTTATAGGTGCATTTGTTCCCATTTATGTGGTCATATGGACATCATTTTCGCACAGAGGATGCCAATAATGAATGCATGACATGGGACTTTGGAAGTTGAGTTTGACCAATCTAGTCATGCTAGCCATCACGATCAAAACCTAATGTAGGGGACATTAGGTTATGTTGAAAAGATACAAGAGATCATTCAAGTGGACTTATCTTCATTTAAATGTGTTATTTTTGGGTGCAAGTGGTGAGGTATCTTTGATCAACATAATATAAAGAAAGATCGTGATAATGGGATGACACTCTAGAAAGATGCGCCATGAAGCTAGGGAGCCTTATGTTTTGCCAAAACACAACAACCAGGTGTTTGTTTACCTAGATGTGTTAGATAGGTATTGGTCGTTCATATTAAGACATGAACCTAGATCAAAAAATTATTTGGAGAACAACAATGTTATCATGCCAAGTGTTGAGGAAGATAATCAAGATGATGACAATGGAGATTGATATGTACTTGTGTTATTTCATCATTTATACTATTGTTGTATGTTGTATGTTTTTATTATTTTGCTAAGTATTTCCAATTGTTGTTGCTACCTCTACTGACATCTTTGCTACATGATTGACATATAAAATACATTAGCCTATTGATGGTGCTGGACTCGTCAACATGTCAAGGGATCTCCCGGTAAGAAGTTATAACTAGACTTGAGACTGTTTGGTGTAGGAGTCCCAGCAGTGGGTCGTATGGTATCGCCTTGACCGTGGTTGCGCAGAGCGGCAAGTAAGATGTCCTTGTTGGTAGAAAGGGTGTGGCATGCGTAACAAGCCAAGGAAGGTGCATGAACAGTTCTAACACACGAAAAGTGAGGTGAGTGAACCCCTTGGAAACCTGTGGAAGCACACGGCTTGGAAGGGAACACATGAGCGAAGATGCATCATAAAATGGAAAGAAAGTAAGCTGACAATCCAAAGTGATGGTTAAAACAACAACACATCTCAGTGAGATTCATACATACTTGTAAAGAAATAGTCCATATATGCATGCGTAAGAAAACCGATACATATATCATTAGAGTAACCAAGATAGCTGAGATAAAATAAAAACATATGCATGCAACGTGCTGTCTTTGTTATATTAAAAGTGAAAATTCCATTCATACAATACAACCATGACCGACTACTAGTCCTGATAGTGGAACATTACAGTCACTATCGCCTGCTCCTTCAAAGAGATGTACTAGCTCTACGCTGTGGAGAAGCCAATGCTCATTACAATACTGTCCAATCTTTCTCTAAGATACTCCTATCAGAAGCTTGGCTAACCAAAAGCCTCTATAATGAGTTATGAGGTACTATAAATAACAAAGGGTGGTTTGACCCTTAACATCTCCCTTTGTGACTGTTCACCTACCCTCATGACTCTTCAACTACTCTATGAGTGTTACATTCAACTATCGATACTTGGACTTCCACTTTACAAGATGTTACATACAATCTGCACATGTACCCATGTGAGACAAAATAGGCTTGGGCAAGCCATGCAAGCTATCACTAACACTCGAACAGTTGTGGTAAGACCAACTCTTTGAAATCCTTGTGATGATCAATGGTGGCGAACTGATGCCAATATTTCTCGTCCATGATGGTGTCTACGCACTCAATGGTGACATCCTGCTGTAAGCGAACTCTTGCCTCCGTTGCATCTGGTTACACTGATATGGCTTCTCTATCCAACTCATCTAACAACATGCACATCATCGTCTTGAGTGCAGCTAGACCAGCAAAATACTAATGCATAATGTCTATGTTGATCTCCAAGTGTGTGTTGGTGACCGTGCACATCAACTTGTCAAAATACATGTTCAGCTCTAGTCAGATTGCTTCTTGTCTTCACCTAGATGAGTGTGCCAAATGGGTGGGATCACATGAGTGTGCGCATTGACATCCATGCTCCGGAACACTCTTGCATGTGATCGATGGAACTGCTCACCTTGTCCACTCCATGACAGCTGCTGGATGGGTCCATAACCTATATGGGCGTAGTTTCATCAGTTTGTGCATGTTGCGCCTCTTGCTGTACCTATTCCTGCTGCAACTCCTTCTCTTGTTTGTGTAGCTCCTGTTCTTCCTTGAGTTGTTGCTTTAGCACCTGCAACCCTTTCTCTGTTTCTCTTTCTGCCTTCGTGCGATTCTCTTTTCACGTTGTCACCTCATAGCCTCAATCTCCAAAGCTGCTCTCATCACAAGTGGATCTTCTTAAGCTTGCAACTTTGTTCCGCCTCTGCATTGTCAATGACCTTCCTCTTGAATTTGTCACATGCAGGTTTGTTGCCTTTTACTGCTATTGATGGTGTTGCTCGCTATGATGTCACTGCCATTTCATCTTTTTATCCTTAACCATGAACAACTTGATGTCTTCATAGATAGGCAAGTTCATAAACACTTGATCGACTGCATCCTCATTTGTGCTCTGAAAGGTGTCTTCGACTTTGCTCTCCTAGAAGCCATTGTACCTACGCTGTTGAGAGGCAGACAAAGACCTATGATACCTAGAGACATAGAAACACTCATGAAAATCGATCTGTCAGTTGAAAACCAAAACAAACTGGAGGACTAACATGCAACATACCTATGTGACTATCTGTGAAGATTACGCAATTTTCACCGGGAGGCTCGGAGACTGACTGCCAAAACTACACAAGGCACAGTTCGAGCTGTCAAGACGCTGACTAATTGTTGGAACTGCCCAATGCATAGTCCAACCTATACAGACGAGGATTGAAACTACGCAATGCACAATTTCAGTTAGCAGTGACATGCAAACCAGAAAACTGCATTTCGTAGTTTTTGGGGCCAGAAAGGCACTTCCTCTCAAAATTGTGCAATGCAATCCTGGTGGCCAGTGCTATCCTAGAATTGTGCAATTTTTGGAGGGAAGGAAGAGCCTTCACTTCTAGAAATGCGCAATGCTATCCAGGCAAGGCAAGGTCCGGGCTAAAGTAGCTCAGACCCACCGACGGGCGACTGAAAACATGAAAAGTATGAATGCATGGTAATACTGTAAACAAGAGTGAATGATCATGCATGCAAATAGTAAGTACAAGATTCAAAAAATGGGAAATCATGTGTGTGTGAAGCGAGTTTTCGTAATGATGACCGTCGATGCAAAAATAATGTCATGCATGCGACAACAGTGAGATGCGAATGAAAATTAAGACAATGCTTCTACAAGCTAACATACATCAAAATGACAACAAGTGGTCATTGAAATCAAGCAAACATCAGTCACACAAAGTGAAACACAAAAAGCGACAGAAGCACAATGCAAGACATGAAATGCAAACCTACCCTGAAACAACTAAGCTGAAAGTTCCGAAGACTGTTGGATGCAATGTGGGATGTCAGAGCTGCAAGATCGATGTGAGGAATGAGATCTGTAGTGTCTGGTTCATAATTTTTGATAAGATCAAGGTCATCATGCACATGCCAGAAATCTAGGAAAAAGCAACACTTGGCGGGAGGTTTCTAAAACGATCTAGGCATGTAACCTCTAGTTGCTAAAAATAGATCCCTAAATCTAGGGGTTCCTTTTGCATGCTACCTTTTGCTATTTTGGGAAGAGAAACCCATGCATGCAAATTAGTTTTGCTTGGTCCCAAAGGGGATTGGTCAACCTGAAGGCACATGCAATATCCTGCTAAACTGGGAGAGGGTTTGTGCAGTTTTTGAGTTGAGTTGGGCTAGTTGTCCCGGAGGGATTGCACAATTTCTGCGGTCAGCAGGTGACTGATGCCCAGAATTGTACAATTTCTGGGAGGAGCTAGGCTGGCTGTCCTAGAGGGATTGTGCAATTTCTGGGAGGAGCAGGTGACTGCTGCCCATAATTGCACAATTTCTGTGCTGAGCTACTATGCTAGGCCAAATTGCGTAGTTTTTGCAAGGAAGCATATCTGACTGTTCTGCACAATTTTGGAGCCAAGTAAGCTGCCTAGCTGATTTGCGCAATTTCTGGAGGGAAGGCTAGTTCCCCTCCAGAATTGCGCAATTTTCTGGGGGAGTGTCTCAGCCATAAACTAGCCCATGTTTGAAATGGCAGCCTGTGAGGGGAGAGAAGCAAACTAATATGCATGGGCTGGGAAGCTGCTGAAAAACCAATGAAGCCTATGTATTTGATAGTGCAAGACAGGCTGCTAAGGATGGTTGGGAGGGAGGCTCCAAAATGAAGCTAAAGCAAAATTTTGGAGGGTGCTTGTAGCCGCTGCAACACAACCTCATACATAAATTACATTTTTTTTTATTAAATGAAAAATGTATTTATTAATATGGAAACATAACTTTCAATTAAAAAATAAAATTATCCGTGTGCCAAAAACACAGTCATGCACCTGCTTCGACGCTCTTTAAAACAAAATCGCACCATAGATAGTGCACACATACCTATGACGCACTGTTGTTAGTTCACAAATTTAAATTTTCGTAGCGGTGCATCACATGTATGCATTAGTTTGCACATATAAAATTTTCGCATTGGGATGGAACATTCACATTATTGAATGCAGGGTCCAATATATAGCTATATTTTTAAATATTATTTAGGAGGTTCCTTGGGTAAATATGATAGCATCGGTGTGATCAAAACATACCAAGCACACCGCATTTATGATGGTGATTAACATAAAGGAATTAATAAAAATGAAAACTAAAATTGAAGAGAGACTAAGACAACAGAAACATGGCGGAAAAGGATTCTCAAGCAAAAATGTATTTTATTTCACAAAAATTGTGATAATGATACAATATATGACTACATCAAGAATATGTCTCAAGATTGTTCGTCTATCTTGGACACACAATCACTTTGGTTGAGTGAATATCTCAACCACACACTAACCTAGGAGCCTAACTAGTTGGAGAGAATCTCTCAACCAACTAGACCTAAACAAACTCCCAAGTTTGAGGAACAAACCCTTTCTAGAATTAAAGACAAGTAGAACTCATTCCAAGTTTTATAATTTTAATTATTTTGGACTTATTGATAGCTTTTTGTGAGAGTGAGGCTAACATTGCCCCCCTCAATCATAAGTCCAAAGTAAGAACCCGATACCATCTCCAAGTTTCATGCTGAAACTGCTGAGCTGATCCTCAATGAAGAACTGCTTGAAAAACTGTTAAAAATGGATGCTGAAATCTCCAATATGAAGAGAGCACACCAAAAGAACTGAATCAACTGCAAGTCTAATACAACTCTCAAAATGATTGACAACTCCATCAAATGCCAAGCTCCAATGAAAAAGTATCCATCCATCCTTTGCTTATTCTAATGACCATCCAAGTGAAAAAAAATGTCCACAAATGCTCTCAATCAACATCCTAATCACTTTCCACTAGAAAATTTCAATGCCCATTGACAGATTTGATGATGCCCACTAGAAAATTTGATGATGCCCACTGGTAGATTTATTGATGCCCACTGGAAAATTTGTTGTTGTCGAAAACTTTTAGTATGAAAACCATCAATTCCCCCCTTTGTCAGTTGAAAGGAGATACTATCTGCATTTGTTTTTGAACTCCGCCCCCACCTTCATATTTAGGAGAGTTTCACTGTTGTACTCCCCCGAGAGTACCATCTTCATTTGACTATTGATTGCAATATCTGAGATTGAATTCTGTAGTAAAACTTATACAATCATTTGACTGTAGATGATCACTCCCAAAGATCAATCCATGCATAATTGATCTTCAATATAGATGTTTGGTTTGTTTTGAAACATCTTTCAAATGAGTGATTTTTTATTTCCATAGTGGTGACAAGGATGGATATCAAAACAATGATCTTCCATATGACCTGTTCTTTGACAATGTTTGAATTCTAGATTTTCTTCAACTTTCTCATGGTTTACTTGATCAAGAAATCCTCCACTGATAAACTTGATTGGTTTTGAATAATATGGGATATGCAAGTTGTTTTCATTGTCATCTTTGTCATATCCTAAACCACATCGATTTTTGTTACATTGGATTTCCTCCCATGTTTTGATGATTGGCTTGGAATAAGAAAGTTGAACTTGATCCTGGACAACTTTTACACTTGAAGTTGTATGGTTGACTGGCTTGGAACCATCATCTTATGCATTTGAATTGTATTGTTCAAAGGATTTGAAACATGACCCTTTTGTTGCAGCTCATCACATTGTAGTTGTGATTCAAGTTGGAGAAATTCAACGGTTTCATGTGCATAATATAGATGCTTTTTTATATTAGCAAGAGTTGCTTTGCTGATTTTCACCATGTCGTCAAGAGTGGATAGGATTAGATTTTTTTAAGAATCTCTAACAATTGAATTCTTTGGTCCATTTGAACTTGCTCGCTTGAACTCACTCTCGCTTGTTTTTAAGACTTGTTTGACTTTCACACTTGCTTTCTATTAAGACTTGATTTTTCGAACTTGCTTGCTTGAATTTCACTCTCGCTTGATTTTAGAGTTGTGTTTTTTTTGTTCAATTCCACTCTCACTTGATTATGTCTTAACAAGCTTTGGGTTTTAGATACCACCGAAATGCACCCAATTAGAGTCAATTTACAATGATTAAAATGGGTGTCAGGTTTAACTAAGAATGCACCCAATACAATTCAACTTAATAAGTTAACTTACAAAAGATTATGATTTGCAAGTTACAATACAATTCAATTTTGATTTGATTTGACTCTTACAAAAAGTGGTTGCAAGTGCATTGTTAAAAAAATTGATGCAATTGGTGTTGATATAGACTTGTCCTAGAACGCTGATGATTGCTTGAGTTTTTCCATTGCAACTTCTTAATTGTGGGTGATTGAACATATGTGCTTTTCTTGTTTGTTCTTACTTGTAGCTTCTCAATTAGAGATTATTTAAACTCTAGTGTATAGTTGTATCATAAAAATTTGCAACTATAGTGGCAAAACTAGACACAAAACACCATAAGCTTCCAAATATAAAATCACCATCACATGCTAGCAAAGTGTACCTAAGATCCCCTTATTCATATTTTAGAATGATATCGGACACTACAACGCCACAAAAAATATATTTTTTATTATTATTAAATATTGGAGTACATAAACTATCAAACTTCACCTTCACATCAATATTGTTGGCATCGTTCAAAAAAATGATAATACAAAGCTCTAGAACTCTTTGGAAGCAACTTGTCTTCAAACCAATATTTTACTCACTTTGACTTTTGAAATTCACCTTCAACTTAAACTTTGGACTTTACTCATTAACCCACTAACTTTGAATTTGAACTTAGTATGAATATATTCACAAAAATAATCCCACCTTTTCATGATAAACCTAGAGTATTGAACATACGTTTTTCAATATTTAAAGTAAGCAATGATCACTCCAATCTTGTAGTCCGTGTGCCATCCAATATGCACCAAATCTTATCCATATTCCTTATTTATTATGTATACAACAATTGTTATCTAAAAAGAAAAAAATTATACCCTATTTTTAGCAAACACAACCATGCCCTTTCACATATGCAGTCGTCTATAATGCGACTTTTTGAAAGCTTTTCCGGTGGGTTTTTCCTGTCAAAATCCGGCAGCAATTTATTGGAATCACAAGTTTGATAGCTAGTTTCTGCACAATCAAAGTGTCCTAGGGGTTTTTCAGGGTGCTGAATCCAAATATGCAGTGAAAACCCCATTTTAACTGCAAAAAATCAAGATTTAACCTCAATTTCTTTCACCGGATTCCGTCACCGGAATCTCCAAAAAGTCGCATTATAGACAACTCCTTCACATATATACACGCTTATCCTCGACGCAGAATTAAGATGACGACTTTCAACAGATGCATCAATTGATCTTATAGGGGACAAATTTTTGTGGAGGCAATTCTTCAACCGCTATGACTCTCTTAGTGGGTGGATAATATTTTTTAACAAGACTATTGGCTTCATTCCTTCCATGGGTGAATTTAATATGAAATTCACAATATTTTTGCAGTAAAAAACATACCTTTGTGTTGTTTTCCTTGCGCCAAAAGCTACAGGCTAAGGCCAGATCAAGGTCCATTGTATGGTGGCTCTATTCTCATTGGACAGTTGTTTCCCTCGTCCAAAAATTCAAAGATAGATCCTCTCATTAGCCATCATCCTTGTAGGTAGGTTTGGCGAGTTTGGATGAAATTAATGACCATGAGCGTAGCAACACTTTTCATATTGAAACAACCCATCACTGGACCGAGGCAAGCCAAACTAAGACTGGAAAGTGGCATGAAATCAATCGCCACACGTGGAGCAAGAACAAGATCTGACCAATGATGTCATCATCGACTACTAGTATTGAAAGTCCGAGTTAGAAGAAGGTCCCTCACAAATCCTCCAAGGAGAAGGCCAGACGCTCTTTACACAAACATTTCAATCTCATCATGGATGAAGCTCATGCACCCACTAATACCTCTGTTTCTGCTGCTGATAATGAAGACGAGCGAGTAAATAAAGCGAAATTGAAGGAGGGAGAGGGATGGTATGTTTATCTCAACATTTCAGTATGTGGCAAATTGGAAATTTTCTTATTTTTGCTCTCGACTAGAATTATCATGTGGAAAATAGATTCCAATGGAAATAGTTCAGGCTACCCATCATTCATGAAGACGTCACATTGATCTGATCCACATTCAACTGATTCGTCGCAGGCTCCTCCATAAGAATTCTTCATCCAAATTCTCCACGAGTCTCTTCAATGCTTTGTTTTCACTATAATTCTGCTCCACGACAAGATTTTCCACGTTAACCATAGTTAACAATCACAATATCACAATCAAATCACCAATTAAAAATCTCCATAACAATCAACATTCCACAAAAACCAAAGGCCAAATAATGATTAGCGCCCAAGAGAGTAGAAAATTGACAAATGTCAAACAACCACACAACATCCTTTTCTATAAACACAATGAACACCGTTGCACACAACAGACTCCATTGCACGTAGAATCCTATGGACAAATACCAATTCCTCTCTTTCGCTTAGCCAAATAGTTGCACTCTGATTTTCATTATGGACTCACAAACACTGCCAAACGTTACTTTCTCAGCGTTCAGAATGAGAATAATACTTGCAGTATGGTTTCGTTCCTTCTGATGTAAACCCATGAGAAATTAATTTCCCCATGGAACCCTTTACATGAGAGTTTGCTCCAAGGCGAAGGCTGCGAGGGAGCTTTCAAGAAGGCCAATCGGAAAGATGTATGGGTTTATTGTATGGACAATTCAAATCTTCTCCCTCACTAATCAACGCTACCAATTGAATGCTCTTCTCAGGTGGCTTAATTGATAGACAATGCTTCATTTTTCCATCACTGGTAGCTGTATCACGGATTTAAGTCCTTTCTAGTAGTGCATTCCAACAACAATAGCAGTCTCACGACTGTCACTGCAGTGTCAATACTGAGTAGATTGCGGTTTAGTTTCAACCACAACAGATAGCTCACTTAGTTTCAACCACAACAGATAGCTCACAACCTTGCTCTCATACCAAATAAAGGAATTAATAAAAACAAAAACTAAAATTGAAGAGAGATCGAGACAATAGGAACATTACAGAAAAGGCTTCTCAAGCTTTAATGTATTGTATTTCACAAAAATAATGATAATGATACAATATATAAATACATCAAGAATATGTCTCAAGATAGTTTATCTATCTTGAACACACAATCACTTTGGTTGAGTGAATATCTCAATCACACACGAACATTACAAAAAAGGCTTCTCAAGCTTTAATATATTGTATTTCACAAAAATAATGATAATGATACAATATATAAATACATCAAGAATATGTCTTAAGATAGTTCATCTATCTTGAACACACAATCACTTTGGTTGAGTGAATATCTCAACCACACACTAATCTATGAGTCTAACTAGTTGGAGAGAATCTTTCTATCAACTAGACTTAAACAAACTCCCAAGTTTGAGGAATTGACTTATTCTAGAATTAAAGACAAGTAGAAATTATTCCAAGTTTTATAATTTTAATTATTTTAGACTTATTGATTGTTTTATGTAAGATTGAGACTAACATAAGAGGCATTTGTTTGAGTTCCAAATAGACTTAGTGATGCATTTTTAATCCATGTTTAGATTATGTAAAATAAATATCTATTTTTTATGTATTTGTAACTAAATTATTTAAAGTAAACATGTTTTTATCATTGTGAACACGATGTAATATTAGCTAGGAGAAATGTGAAAAACAAGAATTTTAGTGAATATCTCGTGATAATTTAATTTGTATTATTTAAACTATATTATTTAACTCATATTTACTATTAAAAAGAGTTAAATTTAAATTAGTACAATAGCAAATAAACAACCAAAATAGCATCAAAATGTTATATATTTACTATTAAAAAAGTTCACTTGCCTCTTTAAAGGAGAACTTCCAATAGGACAAATCCTCAACTACAAGTAACTTGATCACAAGCCCTATTTTACATTTCTTTATCCTCATCTTTATTCAGAGAAATTTTTAGTTTAAATTGGTAAGAGTTGCTATAAAGATTAAATTTAAATTGCTTGAAAATCTCATAACTTTAGTAATAAAATAAAATTTATAAAAACAAATTTTTTAAGTTGTATTAAATCTAAATTAATTGGGCCGCTACAACTCAGTATGGGAGACATGTTGTCACATAACATTTCATTTAAAATAGTAAAATAATAATTGAAATTAACAAATTAAAAATAGTAATAAGAAAAGAAATTAATGTGGGCCATAATTACAATAATTCAATTTCCACCATAATTTTATATAACTTTATATAGATATATGATGTAACTGAAAGTAAAAAACAAAAAATAGATTTTAGTATGAGGCTGAACTGTGATGAGTAAGAAAATATATTTTACTTTTTATTACAAGGAAAAAAATGTAATTTTTTCACATGACAAGAAATAATATTATTGATATTACATTATGTGTAATTTATTCTATGTTCCATTTACATGTGATATTTATAACAAAAAATATTTTACTAACAACCATAAGTAAAATATTTCAATATCCATATTAAATAACATAATTTTATAGATACTTTATATAGAGAAAAATAAAGTAATTTAAATTGGATATTTTCTTATATTTTCACATTAGTGAGAAAGATTGAGAGAATTCTTATTCCATTAATAGTTTCTCTCTAAATAATGAATCCATACAGGTGAGCATAGTTTTTAGTAGAGGAGGAATGACCTGTTATAGAGTTTTGTGAACCCAACTTTTCGGACTACCAAGTGAGTCCATCATCAGGGGATGTGTTGATCATGTTTGTTACAAATTAGGTGACAAAATTGGTAGAACCAAGGAGTTTATCAAAATTAGTGACAATTACATCCTTTACATGGTGACCCTTACTCTTGCGTGTCACTTGCTTTCCTACACAGTGTAAGAAAAACCAAAAATGACTGGCCCATAGAGCACAAAACCAAGACAAAAGTGATTTAGAATGCATCAGACTAATCAGTTCGTGGGGTCCTCTTCCAACATAATCGACTTCTTTGGTCTTCCTCTAGAGTGGGTGTCCTCAAAACTAGGGTGGCTGTTCAAAGCACCTACCATCTCCCATTTGATGATGGCCATGATTTCACGTCCAACCTGCATTGTCTCCATCCTTATTTTGAGCAAGGCATAGTGCGGTAAGTAATCAATGACGAAACACATGTGCCAAACATATTCCAAGTACACTGTAAACTTATCATTAAGCTTTTATAGCTTATCCTCCAGGTTTTTGTTGGCTTGAATGTTTTTCCTACAACGCCAAGCCATGAATTGTTTTCAATTGATAAGAAAGCTCGATGGTGTGACTGTATAGATTTTTCTTGGCCCCAGTGAACCCTGTTAGGATATTCCGACACATAGGAATAGTTAAGTTCAACTTGGTCTAGTATAGAGTTAGGTATAGAGTTAGGTAAAGTGTGTTTCTTTACCATTGTACATTTTGTAACTTACAATCCGACGGTCACGATATGTAGTGATCCGACGGTTCATTCTCTCCTCGGTATTACCGACACTTGATCCGTGGCTTGACACCCGATTGGTCCATGAATTCTATTTAAAGCGCATGGAGGCTCATTTGTAGGTTAACCGTGCATGAGAGAAGCTTATGTAAATTTTCATTCTTTTATTAATAAATTGCCTGTAGTAGCCACGTTGGCGCAGGCCGTGGACTGTTTCCCTCTTTGAGGGTTTTAACCACGTCAAAATACTGGTGTATTGATCTGTGATCTGTTTGTGAGCGGTGTCCTTTTGGTGTTCTGTCTGAGGAACTTACCCTGTAAATTCCTACTAGGTCAGGAATCCACTCAAAATGAGCATCTATGTCCTCATTGTTAATTTTGCGCTATCTAAATCTAGCTTGATTCTCCATCTCTGAGATGCGTTCCTGAGTCTCTTGGGGGACAATGTTGTTGTAATTGAGGGAAAACAACCTAGCCACCACCTCTGCTCTAGTTCTCAGTTGCATGTTGGCTTGATTCCACCTTTCCTTGTTCCTACCTCTGCGATGGCTGGTGGAGGGAGCATTGCTTTGGCGAGGGGCCCTAATTGTGAACGAGGTGAGAGAAGTGTTGTAGGAAGTGTTGACAAAGGGACATAAACTAGGGGCACAAAAGGGATTAGTAGAGAGGGCCTGAGAGAAAAGGGAATGATGGGCGAGACCTATGGGCTTGGGGTATTCATAGGAGAGTCTAGAGATGATGAGGTAGAGGAGGAAGGTGGTGATAATTAAACTATGAATGCTTTCTAGAAATATGTACTCAAAATTCACAGCGGTGCAGGATATTTTATTGGTGCTTAGGTGGAGATACCAGTGGTCTCCACCTAGAAACATGATTGAGATCCTAGGTCCCATGGAAGAATAATTAGATTTGATACAAGAGGTGAGGTTCATGACATTGAATTATAAATAATGTACCATCGAAGCTTAAGAGATCTATTTTCCTGTGGTAGAGTAATTATTATTGTTGCCTTCATTTTCCTTGGCATTGATTGCCTCACACTCACGTCTGAGGGGACCTTCCCCTAACTCCCTCCATGCAAGGGATTACAACCTCTCACCGCTAGTTGTGCACTCTTTGGAAAGTCTATTCACCAATCCATTTGAATTCCTTCTAACCTCCTACGAGTGGATTCCACTAAGGTCCTTGATGTGTTGTTGGATACAATGAATATTTTTGGTCAATCTCCAGTTCTTCATTACCTTGTTGATCGCAGATCCTTGCTAGAGATTGTGGGCAGTGAGAGTTTCTAGTTTCAAGTCTCCCTCCACAATCAGGGGGGTGAAACACTGCTCTTTTGGGATAGCTAGACCATGCTCCATAGCATGGAGCTTCATCGTGTTATCTGTGGCAATCCATAATTTCCTGAAGTAAACCCATTGAATCTCCCCTTTGGAACTTTTGAAGAGACCACCAAAGGCCATTGCTCCTGGGTTATCTTTGGATGCACCATCATAATCCAATTTGATCACATTATTCTTCGAGGGAGGAGGGGGGGCCATTGGTTGAGATCTTTGGAGGAAGTAATAATATGGTTAGGAGTGGCATGGAGAAGGTTGTGCAGATTTAGGAGATGGAGAATACGTTGGTCTACAGGATGGGGGCGGGGGGGATTGGATGTGAGGAGCTTGGATATGGAAACAATTTCACAGATCCAATTTTTGATGATGATACAAAGTTTTTTCCCTTTTTTTTTACATTCTTGAAATTTATTCCATTGCGTTCCTTCGAGATAGCTCAACAAATAGTTCGTGGAATGAGATAGGCCCAGTCAACTACCGGGTGGGGGGCTATGTTCGAGTGCCAGTTGTTGAGAGTTGTATGGATTGAGGCCCTATCTCTATCTATTATCCTAAATGTTTCAGCCGCCCATTCCTAGAGCTTATTAGTGTACTCACAAGTGTTTAGAAGATGGTTGGTGGTCTCTTCTTGTGATTCACAAAGAGGACGTATAGAGGGTTCTGTGAAGTGTTTTCCCAAAGATTGTACCATGTGAGAATTTTACCATGCATGGATAGCTAGAGGAAGAGGGTGATTTTGGGCTAGAGATGGATCCCCCAGAGAGTTTTCCATATTTGATGTTGTTGTAGTTGATCATGATTTCCTATGTAGCCATAAGCCTCCTTGAGATTGAAGAGCATGACCGAGTTTTTCCCAATCACAACTTGTCTTGCCCTTGTTCTGCGTAAATTTTTTGCTTGAGGAGTTGATTAAAAGAATTCCACTCTAGATGTTCTGGTAAGGGAGACCACTCTTACATATCTGACCATTCTCTCCATAGAGCTCCAGGAGTGATAGGCTTCCAATAGTGGGAAACTTGTAGTTTCCCCTTTGCTTGCATGGTTCTTCGAATGGAAACATGTTGGTCGGTGTGGAGGATGAGAAGATGGTGCCAGGTGTCCTCCCAGAAGAGGGAATTTTCTCCATTACCAATATCCCAGAATTTGTGTTTATGAATAATATTTTTATTTCTCCACGCCTAGTTCCATATTGTCGAGCCTTGGGCTTGACCTTAGAGCTTGATGAGGTCCCTGTTGGAATATTTGGGAGCATATTTTTCTTTCCATAGCTAGCCCCAAGGCATACCTAGGTTGTCCAACCACCTCCACTAGGTTTTGGCCCCTAGGGATTTTCCCAGAAGTTCTATATCTTTGAGGTTGAGCCCAATTATGTTCTTTGATTTGTAGAGTTGATCCCACCCCACTAGGGCCCACTTCTTATTCATATCTAAGCCTCTCCAGAGGAATATTCTTTGGATGTTATGAATGGCATTTATGACCGATTTTGTAGAAGCCAGAGATGAGAGTAGATAGAGAGGCATGGCTTGAAGAAAAAAATTAACTAAGACAATCCTCCTAGCCAATTGGAGGGATTGAAAGGTCCAACTAGAGATATTTGCACAATCTATTGAGAAGGTCTTCCCAATTTAGTTTCCTATATGATTTATTAGTGAGGGGAACCCCTAGGTATCTAAAGGGGAGGGAGAAGATATGAAATTCCGAAATTCTAGTGATATTTCTTTGAATGTCCAAGGGGGTGTTAAAGATTTTTTTTCAAGGTTAATTGAGGTTCTAAATGCTTCAGAGAAAAGGCCGAGAGTACATTTGAAGGCAACATATTCATCATCAATTGGGATACCCATCAAGAGGGTTTCATCGACAAATTTCTAATGAGTGGAAGCTGAGGTAGAGTCATGAAGCTTGAGACCCGTGAGGTTGTTATTAGTGTTGGAAGCTTGGAGAGATCTACTTAATCCCATGGCCATGATGACAAAGAGGAAGAGGGACAAAGGGTCTCCCTTCCTAATACCTCTTGATGGGGCAAAGGGCTTGGTGGGAGAACCATTGAACAATATAGAGAAGAAAGCACCCAAGACCAGAGCCATGATCTAATCAATGCAATTTTGGTGGAATCCAAAGGCTTTGAGGCTTTCACGCATATATTCCCAACTAATTTTGTCGAAGGCTTTTCACATATCCAATTACATCATCATTCTAGTCCTTTTGAGGGCCTTGAGTGAGAGAATATTTTCATGAGAGAGGATAATATTATCGAGAATCTTTCTACCTTCCCATACCCCACTTGGTTGGATGAGATTAGAAGGGGTAATAAAGCCTTAATCCTGTTTGCTAACACCTTCGAGATGATCTTGTAGATTACATTACATAAGGCTATTGGTTTGAATCGGTCTAGTGTTTTTCTCCTTCCTCCTTGGGAATTACAGTGAGGAACGTGGAATTCAAATCCCTAAGAATTGTTTTGTGGATCTAAGAGTCCTCCACCAGGGCATGTAACTCTTCTTTGATGAAGGACCAACAACTTTTAAAGAAGTCAATGGTGAAATTGTCGGGTCTTGGAGCTTTACCCGAGGGCATGGCGATCACAACTTCCTCGACTTCTTGCATTGAAACCTCTATGAGGAGCATATTTTTGTGATCTTGATTAAGAATGATGGGGATGTTAATGTTAATTTATGTGATGTCTATATGGGATTCCTCTAGCAGTTTGTTGTAGAATCTGTTCAATTCCCTTGAGATGTCCTCATGGGTGTTAGCCATTCTCCCATCTGCAGTTCTCAGGCTTAGAATTTTGTTGGTTCTCTTATGTTGGATCATGGAATGGAGGAATAATTTGGAATTCCTTTCCCCACATTTGAGTTAGTGAACCATATATTTTTGTTGTAAAATCTTTTCCTCTTGCTTGGCTCTTTCCTCCCACCATTTTTGAAGATATATTTCCTCCTCCTTCATCTGACCTGTGATACCCCATCGAATGATTATTTGTTTGATCTCCTCCATTTGATGTTCCAAATCCTTTTTATCTTTGAAGATATTACCAAAGACATTCTTGTTCCATTGTTTTATTTTTTCTTTATATGCTTTAGCTTTTGTTGGAATTGGAACATTTGGGTACCATTTTGAGGTGGAGAATTGGCCCACCAATTTTCCATGTTGCTCAAGAATTCTGGGTGCTCCAACCCAAAAGCCTCAAATATGAAGGGACAATTTTTAGGGGCTATTTAAATATGAATTTTTAGAGTTACCATCCAGTGATTGAATCTTGATTGCTGGAGTATTATGCATTCAATTTCCTAGGAGGTCAGGAATACTGCTTTCAAGATGAGGAATTCGTCGAGCTTGGAGGAAATCTACCTATATCCTCCAAGTATATTGTTCTAGGTGTAAGTACCATTGGTATCCTACATGTCCACCAGTTTGATTTTGTCTACGGTTTCTTGGAAGGCTTCTATATCCCTGTCTAGTTTCCCGAGACCTCCTTTCTTTTCTAACAAATTGATGATCATGTTAAATTCCCCTCCTATTATTTTGAAATAATGGGGTATGATTTCAACAATTCTCATGAATGGAGATAGAATTTGGATCATTTATTCCACCTAGTGAGTTTCATATATATTGGTTACGCATATAGTTTTGGTGGTTCCTGGTATTTTTAGGACAACAGTGATAGAGCTTCTAGTCACTATTGAAGAGGTCAATTAATATATTGTGTTCTTCCACAAAATCAGTTGCCCTCTAGATGTCCCACATACTGCATTGGCTAAGTAACTGTAGCTTTTGTAGAATTCCTTTTGCAGGGTTGGTAGGTTTTCAATATCAAGCTTTGTCGCCTGGAGGAGAACTATGTTTGGTTTGCTAGTCAATATTCTCTTTTTTAATAGTCTCTTATTTCCAGAGCCATTTGAGCCTCCACTGTTCCATGAGATGCAATTCACTAAGAAAGATGAGGAGTTAGGGTGAGAGCTCTTACCTTTCCCTCATTGATTAATCTTGCATCTTGTTCTTGAAGGAGTTGGCTTGTGGTTTTCCATCCTCATTTCTGGATTGGACCTTTGGGGTTGTACGAATCAATTGTGATGTTTGATAGAATCCCTTTGTAGGTGCTATCCTCTAGTTTTTTTCCTTATTGTGGTCGGTTTTAGTTCTTCTTGTATTAGATGCGCTCCTTCTATTTTTTGGAGGTATTCCTTGAGTATTATGGCCATGCCATTTTTTTCCAATAATTCTGCTATCGAGTTGAGATCGAATCCTTTGAGAGCTTCTTCTAGTGTCGACACCTCTTAAGTTACATTAGATTAATGAAAAAAAGACACATTCACTTCATTACATTAGATCAATGAAAAAAAGACACATTGTATGTTGCACATATAGTGTTGACACCTCTTAAGTTTGTACAAACCCTAGGTTGAGAATTTAAGTTGGTATCCTTGAGAGTTGCATCATTCTTGTTGCAATACTGGGGCTCATCACTTTTTGGCGTCGTTACTAGGGAGGTGTCAAAATATGCATTTGTTTCTTCTTTAGTTGATTCATTAATTTTAATTTTTGCAAAAACACACAAAAATTATGTTAGACATATTTCATTTCAAAAATAGAAAATAGCATTGCATTAGTGTTTTCATTCAAAAAAATCATAAAAACAAAACATTTCTTCAATACCACACCCCCACTTGATCACATGGTGCAGTAAGATCCACATCACGATCTACTTTTGCAGGTAGAAAAAGAGTAGGTGACAGATAAGGTAGGAGAAATAGATGGAGATAATGACAATGTGGAGGATCCTCTTGGATTTCCCATTGAAGATACTGATGTCAGTGTTCATATGAAGAATGTCCCTCCATATTTCCTTCCCAACTTCCATGGTATGAGGTCAAAGGATCCAAAAACCTTTTTCTTTGAATTTGAAATCCTTTATAGATCTATGGTTACTTACTGAACACTCAAAAGTTGAGTTTGTTTCTGGAAACATTGAAGGATAGAGCACTTAAATGGTTCATGAGTTTAGCAACTAATTCAATAAGATCATGGAATGATATGCAAAATATTTTTCTAGAAAAATATAAATATCGTGATATTAAAGGAGAAATATTTAGAATGAATTAAAGAGAAGATGAGATCCTTGAGTTATAATAGAGATGTTCATTTATAATGTTAAGAGGGTAAAATTACATCATTTAGGATCCGACACACTAAAAACCCTCTTACTTACATTAGAGGAAATTTTAGCTTAAAAGTGCCCATGAAAATTTCAAATAATTTCCATGTTATAATATGTAAACCAATCAAAATCATTTAAATTTAAAAAGAGGAACATGCAAATATTTTGGAGGGAAAATAAGAAGAACTAGTTTTTGAATTGTATTTTTGATTTATCTCCTAATAGGTTTACTCAAATTTCAAGTGTAGACACTCATTGGATGCATAATTAAATTTTGCATCCAATGACTACCCATTAGGCATAGTTTTGAGAAGATCCACATTGATACAAAATGAAGATACATTAAAGAAAGCGTGATGAACACATTTTTTTAATGTATCTTCAATTTTTATCAATGCGGGTCTTCTCAAAATTTTGCATAATGGGTGCTTGTTGGATTGTTTTTTTCATTATGTTCCTTTCAATGTTACAATACATATTTATACATGTTGAAGCATCTATAAACCTCAATCCATTGACCTTGGATTAGAACATAACCATAGTTCCCTTGATTGGATCTACAAAATACCATGGACAGAAAACCATCATGCGCAAAACCATGTGTGAAATAAATGCACAAAACCATAGGTAGGTCCGCCCACCTAATATAAGGTCCAAAAAATATTTTCCCGGGGCACTGCCCCAGACCCCATGCAAGGGGAGTAGCCACCCCCTTATGATCCCTTGGTAGCGCCCGACGTAATGTACAAGGGGACCTACCACCCCCCTGCAACTTCCCCCCACACGTGGGGTAGTCGTGGAAATAATATAACATAACCCAACACTTAAGAGACCACTTTTAAGCTAAAAATTCCTTTAATTGAACAATTAGGAATGAGTGGGTTGATTTCCTTGATCTCATGAGTAGAGGTGATTTATACCAATTATCATTTGAATAATTTTTTGAAACATGAAAACACATATCACGAGGAAGGGAAAGAGTAAGTAAATCAACATCAAGATCGTTAAGGCAAGCTAAACTTGGAAATTTTTTTGATGACTTTAAAACAAAAATTCTTAGCAATTTAAGTGAACAAGTAGAAATATTAAGAATGCAAGATGAGGAAAAAGAAGATGTTGATATTTGTGTTGTCGATGCAGAATCACATGCTATTAAATATTTTCCATCATTACCAAGGTTGAAGGAAGTTTACCAAGAGAACAATGGAGCAAGTCAAACACCAAAGAAGCTATGTTATGTAGCTCCAAGAATACCATGGGAGCCTGGTCAACCTGATATGATGCAAGAACCTAATTCACAATTTCAAGCTTATGCACATCCATTTAAAAGTAATTGGAACACACCCTTTACTTGGAAACTTTGGTCATCTCAACCCCAAAACCAATCTTGGCAACAAGGTTGGAAAGAAACTTATGGGAGAAATCCACAATATCCTCAATATTTTCTACAATATCCTCCATATGTAACTCCATGTTATCCCTACCATCCACCTCTACCAAAACCACAACCCCAATAACATTCATCTCAGATATCCTCTCCCACTCAACTACATGTACCACCATTTTTAAACCCACACAAGGAAGTAGCTTAACCTACTTACAATGTTGAGGTATGACACTTCCTAAAATATCCTCTTGATCTCAATGGTACTCATCTTAGCTTAGGAAGAGTATTGCAAAAAATAGCTTCTGTTGATGTCATTGAAGGACAACATTCAAAAAAAGAAGATTCAAATGAAAATATCAAAGAAACATGTGCTGCACTTGATGAAGAGAAGACACCAAAATCAGAGATTGAGAAAAATCCCTCACATTTACCATCAGATCCTCCATTTGTTCAATAGAATAATCAACAAAAAGAGGAAGATTTGGATGTCACAGTAGAAGAAGATATGAAGAATGATCTAGATAATAAAGTGAACCAAGGGCATCAAAGTTATATTGAGGTTTGATTCCAGAAAATCACCAATGTGGAGCATCGCTCTCTTCTTCAACAATACTTGATATCATCAAATTCAAAGCATTTGGTCTCAGAAATTCAGGTACATGTCAAAGCATATATTCCAAGTCTACAAATTAGTTTATCTGTCATCTTGATGTGCACATGGCTCCATTGGAAGTATTCCTATACTTGAAAGAGATTTTGTTTTTCCAGGAAGAGTAGGATATAAAAAAGAAATGAAAAATATGAAAAAGTAAGAGGCAAAATAAAATCTCAGGTGAAAACATCCTTTGAGGCACCTGAGGTTGACTCATTTATTGAAAACTTCCATGACACGGTTAATGGGTTGGAAAAAGATAAAGCAAAAGAAAAATAAAAGATCCTAGGTGAAAACTTCCTTTCAGGTGCCTAGGCAGACCTACTAGTTGAAAACCTCGTTGAGGCAACTAATAGGCCTAAAAGGAAAAAAATGAAAAAAAAAAAAATTATTTGCTCCATGTATCTCTCTTTGATGAATGCAGGTTCTCTCTAACCTTTGCAAGCAACAAAAACAAGTTAGCTACCAAAAGAAATGTTGATCAAAAGCCTAGTCAAAGAAAGTCGAACTTGAGTTTTCTCCTCCTTTGATCAGATGCTCCAATAGGACCAAGGCCATGTCAATCCATCACCGTTATACATGTCTAACATCCACCCATCATTTGCAAGTTGTTCCCATTCATTTTTGTCGTTGTCCTAAATGCTACAAGAGGGCTTTGTTTTGCTACAGGAGGTCAAAATACATAGACGTAAAATTGTTTTTATCATACCTTGAAAATATTGCATACATTGGCCAAGATGTTTCATGGGGAGATGCATATGGATGATGGTAACATTCTTAAGAAATTTCAGCAAATTCCAGGGCACACTTTTTGAGAAATTGACCTTTATTACCTACACACATTTTAAAGTTTTCTTGAGATTCATGCATCCATTGGCGAATATTTTTTATGGGGAGGTGCATAGGGATGATGGAAAGATGTTCAAAATGTTTCAGGTCAATCCAGTCTACCATTTGAGAGATACATATAAAACAATTCTGCTACAACAGACTGTCTTGAAATGCTATAGGAGCATCCCGAAATGCTATAGGTGGAAGATCTGATTGGAGGAAGGGGTAAAAGGGTTGTTGGGTGATTTAATTGCAAGTTAAATCCCTGTCATTAGTCATCAACCTAGGGTTCATAGAACTGACGAGGTATACCAGTACTATATGTACTAGGGGGTTATTTATTAGAATAGATTAATCTAATGCGGTTAAAACTTACAAAACAAATTAAATAAATCTAATCAAACCAAATTGAAATCACATTTGCATAAAGGAAATCACACTTGCAGAATTGAAATCACACTTGCAATGAAATCACACCACACTTGCTGAATTGAAATCACACTCAAACATGCTGAAATGAAATCATAGTTGCTGAAAGGAAAAGCACACTTGCATAAAATGAAAACACACTTGCTGAACTGAAATGAAATAAAATAACAACACTATGTTACCAATATGTACAAATATGTTAAAACTGTGGTTGATGGGGGCCCTCTATTGTGTAGGTAAATCCCCTCTGCGGACAAAGGCGATCCCACTAGCCTAACTGAGGTCTAGCAACAATCAAACAATGCTAACACGCAGGTTCCTAATTGAAAAATAAAGGCCAAGATGAGAGCCTACCTCGAATCCAACGATTATATTCGTAGAAGGGTCTTCGCTTCCATTCTTTCGCTTCAGCTAGTCACAATCCTCACGATCTCCGTGAACAGACACCTGCACATGCAAAGAACAAGACAAATACAAGCATAAAATCCAGGAAATGCAACTATGTATCAG
>APFE030939242.1:19190-30268 GCA_000404065.3 Pinus taeda | reverse complement strand
TAGGAAGTACGACAGTACATGATGCATCCGTCAATAGTGCTATGGTCCCTAACCAGCTTTTCCCAACTCATTGGCCAGATGAGAGGTACTTCCCATCAATCCCAAACTCTATGGGTAGGATGTGTGTCGAGGCATCAGCAAGAGAAGGTGAACCACTCATCCTGCTCATATGCCATAGGAGAAGGTGAACCACTCATCCTATGCATATGTCAATTGTAGGGGAAGGTGAACCACTCACCCTACATGCATGTGTCTAGGGAGGGGAAGGTGAACCACTCACCCTATACACATGTCAACCATAATGGTGTATCAAAGGGAAGGTGAACCACTCACCCTGTATCCAACGTACCACTAGGGGAAGGTGCACCACTCACCCTATGGTTGCTCATAGCTAGCTCCAAGAAGTACCCCATGCCCTCAGGAGCTCCCAGAGCTCTGTGTCCAACTCATATGAGACCTTCATAAGAGGGTCGTTCCACAACTCCAAGTTTCTCTTGAAAGGTTAAGAATTTGACCTTCCCAAGAGGCTTCTTAAGAATGTCTACAACCTGCTCATCTTTTCTGATGCGTTGGAGCCTAACTGCTCCCCATTGTACCATATCCCAGATAAAGTGGTACTTGATACCAATGTGCATGGAGCGGTCGTGGAACACGGGATTCTCTGATAGATGAATCCCACTCTGGTTGTCGCAGAAGATCACGGTGGTATCTAGCACGTGCTCAAATAGCTCACTAAAGAGCTTCCTCAACCAAACTACTTCACAACAGGCCATACTTGAAGCAATGTATTCGGCCTCAACGGTGCTTAGTGCAACTGATTTTTGCTTCCTGCTCATCCAAGATATAGAAGTAAACCCCAGAGAAGCAACATCCAGACGTGCTCTTACGATCCACCACACTGCCAGCCCAATCAGCATCTGTATATCCATGTAGCCTCAAATCCCTGATGGTGTATCCCAATCCATAGTGGATTGTGCCCCGGAGATATCTATAAAGATTCTTGGCAGCAATCCAATGAATGTGATGAGGCTCGACCATATATTGACTCAACGTGTTCACAGCGAATCATATGTCAAGACGGGAGTTGACCAAGAACATCAGTGCCCCCACAAGTTGACGATACTTGGTAGGGCTCGCCAATCTGGGTCCAACAGCACTTCCACATAGCTTCTTAAAGTTGAGTTCCATCGCAGTAGTCACAGATTTGCAGTCCACCATCCCACATCTCTCAAGTAGCTTCACAATATATTTTCCCTGAGAAAGGAAAATCTCACCTGCCTTTTTCTAGACCTCCAACCCTAGGAAATAATGCATCAGTTCTAGGTCCTTCATCTCGAACTCGGAATACAACTCCCTCTTGCATTGATGAATGAGAGGGTCATCACTTGGAAGAAAAAGATCATCCACATAAATGACCAGAATGAGAGGTTTGTCCTTTTCAACCTTGTGTTGAAGAATCTAGGGCATCTGGGGTTATACTGAGATTCTTTTGACGATGATAACTATTTGTGAGGTACTTTTACTTTTTCTTGTTATCACAATATTCACTTATTATTTTTAGTGTGTGTTCTCTTACTTCATCAAACAGTTACCAAAACAAAAGAGACAAGAACACAAGATATTGGCTCTCAACCAAGGCAAAACCTCTCTTTCCTAGAGAGGAAAACCCTTTTGCAAATTTCTCTTATTGAAGCTACAATTGACAAATGCCAAACCCTAGACCCTTGACAAGTAGATCCTCCAAGCACAAGACACAGTCTCTCTTCCTTTTGTTCTTCAACTGATGCCTCCTTCTGTACTGCACCCTGACCTCTTCCTTCGCTCTTCTTCCGGCAACTAATAGCACTTTTTGTAGAAACCCTATGTCTCCTTAGAGACCTCTTCTTTTGGTGTCTTTCTTTCTCTCTTCCTTGTTTAGCAAGCTTACTTTTGCTAGATGCTTAGGCTAGATGATGGGGTTCTTCTTGAGTTATATTTCTAAGTTAGAGGTTGATCCTCTAACCCTATTGCAGATCTAAAATCTCTTCACATGTGTGGCTAATTAGGGCTCGAAATAGACTCCTTCTCTTGCTCCCTTCCTTCGCTTGAGGTGGGACCCACTTCGCTTGATATGGAGGCCTATTTGATGCCTCTTTTTAGCCCAATCAAAACTTCTTGGAGGGCTGCAATTTTTTACTTGTTGCAACAGCAAAATGTCATCCTTTTCCTTCGCACTTGTGACTGAGATCAACTCCAAAACAGCCCTCCCAAACTCAGTTTCTATTCCTTCTTCTTCGCTACCCTAGAATCAAGTTTATGCTTCTTTTTCATCCTTCCTTCTTTGCTGATTTCAGAAATGATTGATTGTCTAATTGTGAGGTCGATCTACCATATATATAGGAGTCTGTCCTATCTTGGGCCGACTTGAGCGAGTGAGGCCGACTTGACTTTTGAGAGCACAATAATTCATTTTTTAGCTGACTTTGAAGAGGAGACTTGTCTTTGCTTGGAGGATCACCTTTTACATATACCTTTGACATATTTTCATGGATATACATAGTGTAACATGCCCTTAAATGGGTCTTTCATAATTACATTGACTCTTGGAATTTCCTAAAGCACTTTAACATGTGCTAGACCTATGCAATGAGCAAGAAACTCATTTTTACAATTGATAAAAATAATAATTCTTTTCTTTTACAAGTACAAAGATCAAAATTATATATATGAAGACCGAACCTAGTTACACTTTCTTCAACACTCCCTCTTAACTAGGGAGGTATTCATAACTCACTTACAAGGTGTTTGAACATTTTCAATCTGAAGAATTCACATAAGAGAAATCGGATTGGCAATCCATCTATTCTTGCATCATAGTAACCAACATTGTTTCCATAGCAAAGCCTTAACTGATAGCTCTCTCTCTCATTAGATCATAGCAGAATGTTGGCGAGACCAATGACTATAGACACCTTCATCATTGTCTCTCAAGGTACATACCCACCCGGGTGTTCACTAAGTATGACCTTCTAGGACTATTCTTGTCTTGGGTTCCCAGCCCTCAAAGAATATTGGTCCTCTTGCCTACTCTTATCTTGGATGCCCTACATATCCTCAAATAGCATCGAATGCCAGATGATTTACCCAATCCTCCATTCTTTCTTTCCAAATGAAGACAAGAATGTTGTGTCTATCTCTCCCTCTCAACTAGGGAAGATATGCCCATTCCTGTAAGGAATGTACCCAAGTTCCCTCTAACTAGGAATTTGCCTATGCTCCCTCTTAACTAGGGACTTGTCAGAGTTCCCTTTTCAACTAGGGACTCTCCTTTTCCCATTAGCAACTTCTTCTTGTGGGTCCTTCAGCTGCCTGATCAATTTCTTTCCTTGATGTCATGAAATCCAGTCAAGCTTCCTCTTTGTAGGGCATCAGCCATCGATCACTTTCCTTCTTAGTTCATCATGCCATTCCTTTCTTCATGGAAAGTGGCCTTCTTCATACATTTTTGGAACCTTCGTCATATGGGCCTATGGCTACTTATTTTTCATCATGTTTCTTTCAGGAATTTCCTTTCATCGCATGAATGTTAGTTGTACTTGCACTCACAACCCTTGTTCCAGTAACCTTGCATGAACTCATCTAGATATTATTCAAGAAATAAAAAATATAACATTAAATCACATAGTACCTTATGAGATGGCTTCTCATCATGACATCTTGTTGGCTTGAGTCATCAGCATCCTACATGTTCATATCTCCAAGGCTTTTCCAAGTGTCAAGGGTCCTTTGATTTTTTTCTCCCTTTGTTAGAATTCTCATGCCTTATTTTGAGAGATGTCTTCAACATATCGTTCGGATGTTGATTCCTTAGTGTCCATGGTGTCCTTTTATCCCTAATCTCTTTTCCCATATGCTTCTTTATAGGTTCTCTTGTCAAACACCTCATAGCTCATATGAGGATATTTCTCATCTTGCTCTTTCTCAGTGGTGAACCAAGCCTTCATGCATATCTTAATGAAAGAGATCTTATCTTATTCTTGACCATGCTTCCAAAGCAGTTCCCTATGCTCATTAATACAAATGATGACATGACTTTAAATAGAAAACATAGATGCATACATACCTCATCTTAGTTCTTTCCTAGATCATTTCAGCTTCCTTTGACAGCTTCCTTGATTGAGATTATTTCAATTTCTTTTGCTTTGCTACATCTTCCTATACCTACATATCATCCTTTCTTAAATCCCATAAGTGGAATTTTCATCGAGACATCTACCCTTTCTAAAAATCATGAACCTTCTATTGAAGATTCCATCAGAGGATCCTTATAATCCTCATCCTGCAAATGTTCCTTTCTGCTGATGATAGTGGCCTTCTAAGACGATTCTTCCTGATCATGATCATTCTTTATACATTAATGAGGTCATTCAATCGCTACATCCTTCCTACATGAATATCTTTATCTGAGCTATCTCTACATAATAATCTTATATTCATGAAGATGCCATTCTTATAAACCATGCCTTCTATCCTATTGCTACATGATCCTATGATACCCAAAACTTGAAAGAAGACTTATGTGAGGAAGTTGATCTTAGTCATAGTAGAGATTTGGAGGAGCTTCCTTCTTCTGCTTCTTATCTTCTTCTTTTACCTGTTGGGTAATGTGGGCTTCTTCTCGTTTGCTCTTATTGTTGTCCTTCTTGAACTTAAGACAATCCATCTTATAGTGTCCATAATCTTGACAACCATAACATTGGACTTTGGACATATCTCTTTTTCCCCTTCTTTGTGGACCAAACTTGCCAAAATTTCCCTTTTCTTTTGGCCATAGCAACAAATGCTTGCTCCTTTGATCCCACATCTTCTTTGGCTTTGAGTCTAGTCTCTTCAATTTTGCATAGAGACCAAAGTTCATTCAATGAGGTAGCTTCCTTCTTGGCATATATACTGGAGGTGAAGTTGCCCCATTCCTCAGGTAATGCATTGAGCACTATAGTAGTTATTTCTCTATCTGACATAACTTCTCCTAGTTCTTGCAACTGGTCTCTCATCTCAGAGACCTTCATGAAATAGGGAGTTATTCCTTCTTCTTTGGATATCTTCATTTTATATAATTCATTACGCAAAGATATCACTTCTCCAGTTGTATTAAATGAGAATAGCGACACCAGCTTATCATAGATTCCTTTAGATGTTTCAAGTTTGGAAACATAAGGAATGAGAGGGTCCTTGATGGATTCTATCAAAATCCTTTGAGCCCTTGTTTCATCCTTATTATATTTTGCTAGGGCTTGAGTTTGTTCCTTTGCAAGAACAGTGAAATTCCCTTTGATGTAGTCCATAACTTCATTTTCTTTGAGAAGTAGATCAATCCTCTTTTTCCATGCAAGGAAATTGGCAGTCCCAACCAATTTGTTGCTTTCCTTGCAAAAGACATTTTGATATGTTCAGAAGAGGACATAAAAATACTTACTTGAGAGTGTTAGTGATGAAGAGATCTTGTTGCTTCCTTGATTATTGAAGCTTTGGCTTCTTGAATCTTGGAGTTCTTCAAGATGCTTCCTTCAAGGTGCCTTGTGAGAGAAAAACTTCTCAATGTGTAGATCTAGAGATCTTCAATGATGGGTCTTGATCTTGGATGCCTTCCTTTGAAGAATCTTTGATGGAGACATCTTGGAGGCCTTCCTTTGAAGAATCTTTGATGGAGACTCTTCTTGGGTGTATCTTCTTGTAGATGCCTTTAGATGGAAGGCTTTCTTCTTTCTTTGTTCCCAGGATGGTAGTCCTCCTTGATGGATCTAGGAGAGCAGATCGTAGTCCTCCTTGTCTTTGATGGGTCTCGAACCCTTGCTTGTAGATTTGATGCTTCAACCTTTGTGTGCCCTTACTTCTTGATATTGATGCTTCAATCTTTTATGTGTTCTTGAGATGCCCTTCCTTGATGTGCCACCTTAGCTCTAAAATCATGTTGAAGGATCAAGGGCATCTGGATTATAGTGAGATTCTTCTGACGATGATAACTACTTGTGAGGTACTTTTACTTTTCTTGTTAGCACAATCTTCACTTATTATTATTAGTGCGCGTTCTCTTACTTCATCAAACAGTTACCAAAACAAAAGAGACAAGAACACAAGATATTGGCTCTCAGCCAGGGCAAAACCTCTCTTTCCTAGAGAGGAAAACGAATCTTCTGTTGTCTTGAACTTCGTTCCTCTAGCCCTCCGGTCTCACACCCCGACTTCTAGCTCTGGAACAAGACTTCCCAGCTAAATCTTGGACTCCCTCTGAAGCTCTACGCTACCTCTTCTAGATCTCTCCCTACCCTTCTCTGCAATGTATCCCCAGATCGGGAAGCTCTCCAACCGAAAAACTATCCCTACCCCTCACTGCAAGAAATCCCCTTGATGACTTCTCTGGCAACTGTTGCACTACTCTCTTGAGAAATCGATCTCTTGATCTCACTCGATGTGTCTTCCAAATGCCCATCGAAGTCCTTCTTATAATCTTCTCATTGAGTAATCAACAACCCAGATTAAATTCTAATCAATGGCTCAGATCATATTGACTTGATCTTTGTCTTTTTCTAGAAAATTCACACCCAGTTTTATTAATACCCTTTAATTATTTTAATTTCTTCTGTTTAGACTTAGCCATCCATTAAAAATAATTAATTATTTTAATAAAATTGTCTTTGGGTGGAATTTCCCAAAACGATTTCTGGGTATTCTAGAATACATGTATCCTAGCCTCCCTGCAAATTTTGAGGCTTAGAGCACATATGATGCTACCAGAAATCAACACTCCCTCTTAGCAAGGAATGTGCTCTAGTAATGCAACCTGTTGAAGCATCACCCTTACTCTGTAACATCTCCCTCTGTGTTGTTGATGTCTGACATCATTGCCCACCAATTACTGCACAAATGTTGCATCTGTGCTGTAGACTCTACATGTTGTTGCCAACTGCATCTGTACTGCAACTCTATTGTTGTTGCAACAGAAAAACATCCAAAATACTGAACCAAAGGTGTTCAGAGTGATGCATCTGTTGTTGGAGTTCTGAAGGTTGCTAGTCTCTGCGCTGACCCTCTGAAGTCTTTGCGTTATTGCTGACTCTGCACTGTGCCAACTGCACTACTACCAAGTCTGCTTTGCGCTGCTCAGTCTCTGGCGCTCCTAGCCACTGCAGCTGTCACTCTGGCATTCCTCTGTACCAACTGACACTGGTTCATCCTGCTACTTCTGATATGGGCTCCCGTAGCAAGGTATTGATCCAATAGGTGGATTCCTCAAGGATCTTGCCCATCTGCAGTTCTTTCAAAATACAGTACTAGATGACCCCACCTCTCCCTTGGAGGTATCTATGCAATCATGGCAAACTACTCCTCCTTGATCCTTGCGGTTGCAGCCTGTAGATCATGTTTCTCGTCCTTCTCCTTCTTCTTGAGAGGACACTGTGTAGCATAGTGACCAAATTCACCACACCGGAAACATTTGATTTTAGAGACGTCATTCTTCCGCCTACGTTGCTCCTGTTGTCCCTTTGATGCAAGGTTGCATTTCCCCCTCCTCCTTGGGCTTCGTCCCACTACTGTTGCTGCCATCAAGTGTGCACTTGACTAAGTCTCGCCTCATCTCTTCCTATTGAAGAGCAGCCCACATCCCTTCCCAATCTGGCAATTTCTCTCTACCCAAGATACTCTGGAAAAATACTTGCCATTCTTCTGAGACTAAATTCAAGACCAACCTCACCATCTTTGTAGGCTGAGGCGTTGATCCTACAGGCGCCAACTAATCTCAGCATTCCTGAAGCTTTGATAGGAATGGATCAATGCATTCCCCCTTCTGCATTCTCGTGGATCTCATTTTCTCCTCTAAGTACATCTTCCGCTACTCAGAAGATCCTTGATACAACGTAGCCAAGGCATCCCACATCTCTTTGGTCGTCCATTTGCCAACAATGTGACATACAACGTGATCCCTCACTTTGTCGAGGATCAACCGCTTAGCCTTCACCATCAGTGCCTTGTACTTCTTGAGCGAATCTGCATCGGCAGGTTCAGCTACCACACTATCGACATAGGCTTTGAGATCATGCTCATCTAGAAGGAAGGAGATCCTAGCCTTCCAGATCACATAGTTGGATGCTCCATCCAATCGATCATGATCTCTCAGCCCATTAGCTGCCATCTCTGAAAACAAAAGTCGAACTACTCCCTCTCTCCTCTACATAGCTGCTAGGCTGGCCTACGCACTCCCTGTTGTAGTAGATCTGCTCCTCTATACTGTTGCTCAGTAACTGAGAAATAGAATTCATTGGCTCAAAATTCATTGAGGAAAAATTCCCTCAAAAAGTGTCTTCTTCCTTCTTCTGACTCTTTTCTGACCCAGCAAACGTTGCAGAACACTGCATCCCACCTGAAGACTGCTCTGCGCTGAATCTGCTACTGCACTACTCCCTCTACCACTGACAAATCACGAACTAGAAATCTTACCTCTCTATCAGCTCACTCAGAGAGATATTTTCCTCAAGAATCTTGCCCTCTTGGCCTAGACTGCGGAATCACTATGGGGATTCAATCTACTACCTATGCAACACTTCGATCTCCCTCCTTCTCTTAAATGTTCAGCTCTTCCGGTCTGCTCTCTTGCTTCACCTGCTCTCTGATACCACATGAAAATTTGGAGACACAAATCCCTACTGCAGCAAACTCATATTACTTCTCCTACTTGTTAATTCATACAAGTTATTTACTGTGTTGCACTATAAATATCGAATTAAATATGACTGTAGCCTTCACTAATTAAATTACATGCGGAAATAAGAACTGAGCAAGAAGAAATAACCACACACAATTGACACCGTTGTTTTTGGACAAATGTCCTCGGAAAAACCCAATGCGAGAAAATCGGCACAGCAGCTGAGGGTTTGTATCATTATGCAGTAGTTTCTGAATACAATCTTTGGATGCCTTACTGGTTATCCGATACTGAGAATTTGACTAGCAGAGAAATCACTGAGAAATACCTCACATTATCACTGGCGAACTGACACTGATCCAGGCTCTGGATGGTTGGCTCCACGCTGGCTCTATGCAGCCTCTGCGTCAGCCTCTTTGGGGTCTACGTCACCACTTCCACGAATCTTCTGTTACCTGGAACTTCATTCCTCTGGCGCTCCAGTCTCACACCCCGGCTTCTGGCTCTGGAACTCAACTTCCCAACAGAATCTCAAATTCCCTCTGAAGCTCTGCGTTGCCTCTTTTGGATCTCTCTCTGCATTCTTTGCAATGTATCCCCAGATTAGGAAACTCTCCAACCGGAAAACTATCCTTGCCCGTCACTGCAAGAAATCTCTTCGATGATTTTTCCTACAACTGCTGCACTGCTCTCTTGAGAAATCGATCTCTTGATCTCACTTGATTTGTCTTTCAAATGCCCATCAAAGTCTTTCTTATAATCTTCTTGTTGAGTAATCAATGGCCCAAATTAAATTCTAATCAATGGCTCAGATCATATTGAATTGATCTCGTCTTTTTCTAGAAGATTCACACCCAGTTTTATTAATACCCTTTAATTATTTTAATTTCCTAAGTTTAGACTTAAGCATCCATCTCTGGGTGGAATTCCCCAAAGCGATTTCTGGGTATTCTAGAATGTTGAAGAATCTAGAGCAAATAAGTGTAGTGTGATTCTTCGTTACTTGATAACAATTTGTGGAGTCTTTTTACTTTTTCTTGTTAGCTTAATCTTCTTCTTATTATTATTAATGCACGTGTGTGTACTTCATCAAACTGCTACCAAAACATAAGAACAAGAACACAAGATGTTGGCTCTCTGCCAGGGCCAAAACCTCTCTTCTCTTGAGAGGAAAACCCTTCGGTAAGTTTTCTCTTATTGAAGCTTCTTTCTTGGTCAATGCCAAACCCTAGACCCTTGACTAGAATAACCTCCAAGCACAAGTCAAGTCCTTCCTCTTCTTTGCAGTATGTTTCCCCGACACTTTGCCTACCTCCTTCTAGAACTTCGTTCCCCGGCACTTCGTCCTTCTTCCAGCACTTCGTTCTTCCTTCCACTATAAGTAGATCTTCTAGAAGAGATACTTTTCCTTAGTGATATCCTTCACCTAAGGATACTCATTCCTTCACTTGATCATCCGAGTTCCTTCTTGGTGTATGGTGGAAGGCTTAGTGTGACAGCACTACAACCCTAATTCTTGCATGTGTGGGAGGTACCCTAGAGAATTAGGATCCTTTTTCCTTTGCTAGAGAGATAGGCTTCTTCGCTTGATTTGGGAGGCCTTGTAGGCCTAATTTCAAATCCAACCAACAATAATTCATGAACTGTTTGATCCTGTTCTTATACCCGCAGACTTACCCACCTCTTCTTCGCACGTGTGACTCTTTCTAGCCCTAGAAACAGTCCTCTTTACTTCGGCCTTCTTCCTAGTTCCTTTGCTTGTTTTGGAGACCCTTTAGGCTTATGTTCTTATCCCAAATAATGAAGTTTAGGTGACTGTAATAGAGGGTCGCTATGATAGTAGAGAGACCCTCTCCTTCGCACGTGTGACTGTCTTTTAGCCCTAGAACAAACTTCCAAGTCTTCGGTATTTCTTCCTCCTTTTTTGCTATACTTGTAGACCCTTTCTTCGTCTCTTCTTCGCCCTTTTTCTTGGCTACCTTTGCTGATTTCAAAGAGATGGATGGCGGTATAGTGGAGTGGACAACCTCTATATATAGAGGATTGTCCCTCCCTTTAGGTCGACTAGAAGACAGTATGTAGGCCAACTTGTTGTCTTACTTCGGATGGCTTCTTTAGTGGTGTAACATGCTTGAATGAGCTTCTTTGGTGGTGTCTTTGCAAAGGAGGAGACTTGACTTTGCTTGGAGGTATTCTCTTGACTTTAATACATATTCATACATGGCGTAACATGCCCTTAAGGCCTTCAACATTTCCTTTTGACTATTTGACTCACCTACAGCACTTAACATGTGCTAGACCTACTTCAATGAGCAAGAAACTCATTGACATATATTATAAAAATAATATTTCTTTTCTTGAATAAGTACAAATATCAAAAGTACATTTATGAAGACCG
>APFE030939242.1:0-18459 GCA_000404065.3 Pinus taeda | reverse complement strand
TACACATCCTCAAAGAGTATTGGATGCCAAATGATTACCCAATCCTCCCATTCTTTCTTCCCAAGTGAAGACAAGAATGTTGTGTCTATCTTGTGTCTACATTTCCATTCATGGCCTTCACCTAGACTTACAACTATTAGTCCTAGTCTAGTGCATGACCCATGAGATGGAAAAACACAATTGTCACTCCTTTGTAATCAGGGGTGATCCAAAACTCCCTCTTGATTAGGGACTTGTCAGAGCTCCCTCTTAACTATGGACTCTTTCATTCATCAGCAACTTCTTCTTAGTGGGTCCTTCAGCTACTTGATCTCCTTTCTTGCTTGATGTCATGAAGTCTTTGTTCGAACTTCTTCTAGGTAGGGCACCATCCATTGATCACTTTCCTTCCTAGTTTGTCATGTCATTGCTTCCTTCATGGAAAGTGTCTTTCTTGCCATACATCAGGTTTTCTTGTCATTTGTCCATGCTTCGGAATACTCTTCTCATGGATGCTTCGTTGTACTTGCTTGTTTACATGCTTCGACCTAGTAGCCCATCATGGCTTCATCCTGATATTGCTTCAACATTGCTTTTTCTTTTGTTGGATGGCTTCTTCATCACAACATCTTTGTAGAGTAGAATCAGTTATCTGCATCTTTCATATCTCCAAGGCCTTCATAGGTGTAAAGGGTCCTTCCTTCCTTTGTCAGAGTTTCCCTACCTTCTTTCGGGAGATATCTTCAGAGTATCTTGTCAGATAGTGATTATCAGTGATCATGGTGTTCTTCCCATGCTTGATCTATTTCTTCATTCGCTTCTTCTTAGATAGATAGGTCAACCATCTTATGCTTCTTATGAGAGTATTTCTTCCTTGTTTGCTTCTTGGATTAGTCAGCATTTCTTCTTGCTTCGTAGTCAGCAATCTTATACTCCTTATGTGAGCGCATTCTTTTGTTGACCTTCATTGCATTGTAGTACATGTCTTCGAGCATGTTGTTGGTGAAAGAGATTCTTTCACACTTGATCATGTTATAGAACTATTCCCATGACTCAATAATATACAAATGATAACATGAAAAAACTTTGATGCATACATAGCTCATCTTGATTCTCCTTTGATCATCTTAGCTTCATTTGGTTGTCCTTGGTGTGGCCCTTCTTGCTTCATCTTAGCTTGCCTGCATATCATCCTTTTCTTGAATCCCATGAATGGGATTCCCAATAAGACATCCGCTTTGGTTTATGAACCTTCTTTTGAAGATTCCGTCATAGGATCTTAAAGACCCTTGCCTTGCAAATGTTTCTTTTCTTTTGATGATGGAGGTCCTCTAAGATTCGTTTTCATGATCAATTTTCTTTCATGGTGGATGAGGTCCTATTCTAGGTATACTCCTCCTTCATGAATATCTTGAGCTATGTTCATCATGCTCCTATGTTCTAGAAGATATTTCTAACCATGCAATTTTGTTCTCATTTATAAATGCTCTTTCTACATGAGTATCTAGAACTCTATTTACTTCATGTTTCTAGATTCTAGAAGATGTTTCTAGCTATTCAATTTTATTTTATTCCTACATGCTCCTATCCTACTCAAAACCTTGAAAGAGGACTTGAAGTAAAGAGCTTGACCTAGTCATAGTAGAAATCCGGAGGATCTTCCTTCTCTTGTTTATTTTCTTCTTCTTTCACCTCTTGAGTCATGTGAGCTTCTTCCCTCTTTCTTTTGTTGTTGTTGTCCTTCTTAAGCTTAGGACAATTCCTTTTGTAGTGTCCATATTCTTGGCATCCAAAACATTGGATTTTGGACATGTCTTTGTTGTTTGTTCTTCGTGGACCAAATTTGCCAAATTCTCCCTTTCTCTTGGCCATGGTAGCAAATGCTTGCTCCTTTGATCCCACATCTTCCTTTGCTTAAAGTTTGGTTTCCTTTGTCTTGCATAGAGACCACATTTCACTAAGTGTGGTTGCTTCTTTCTTGGCATATATGCTTGATGTGAAGTTGACCCAATCCTCAGGTAGAGCATTGAGTACTACAGTTGTCATCTCTTTGTCAGACATGACTTCCCTAAGCTCTTGAAGTTGATCTTTCATTTCAGAGATTTTCATGAAGTAGGGAGCTATTCCTTCCTTTGTTATCTTCATCTTGTACAATTCATTCCTTAGAGATATTACTTCTCCAGTTGTGGATACCGAGAATAGCTCTACTAGCTTATCATACATTTATTTTGATGTTTCAAATTTCGAGACATAACAAATGAGAGAGTCTTTGATTGATTCTATTAGAATCCTTTGTGCTCTTGTCTCATCCTTATTGTACTTAGCTAACGCTTGAGTTTGTTCCTTAGCAGGGATAGTGATATTCCCTTTGATATGTTCTAGAAGTTCATTCTCCTTGAGAAATGATCAGTCCTCTTCTTCCATGCAAGAAAGTTATTGGTACCTATCAATTTGTTGTTTTCCTTGCAAAAAGACATTGATGTATATTCAGAGGGGGACATATACTTACTTGATAGATTTTTGAGATGTAATGGATTTGCTTTCTCCTTGAATACTTGATGGCTTGTCTTCCTAGGATCTTGATGTTCTTCAAGTTGCCTTCTCCAAGTGGACTTGCTTGATGATGAGATTTGCTTGATGACTTGTAGCTTGATGTAGATCCTGCTTCAATCTGCTCTTCTTTGTAGGTGCCTCTATGTAAGGCTCTTCTTCTTGCTATGTAGACTTCCTTGATGAATGATGGATTGTAGACCTTCTTATCCTTGAAGTGATTGAGACTTCTAGGCTTGATGCTTCAACCTTGTAGATGTCCTTCCTTGATGAGTGTTCTTGAGATACCCTTTCCTTGATGTATCACCTTAGCTCTGATACCATGTGGAAGAATCTAGGGCAAATAAGTGTAGTGTGATTCTTCGTTACTTGATAACAATTTGTGGAGTCTTTTTACTTTTTCTTGTTAACTTAATCTTCTTCTTCTTATTATTAATGCATGTGCGTGTACTTCATCAAACTATTACCAAAACATAAGAACAAGAACACAAGATGTTAGCTCTCTGCCAAGGCCAAAACCTCTCTTCTCTTGACAGGAAAACCCTTCGGGAAGTTTTCTATTATTGAACCTTCTTTCTTGATCAATGCCAAACCCTAGACCCTTGACTAGAAGAACCTTCAAGCACAAGTCAAGTCCTTCCTTTTCTTTGCACTATGTTTCCCCGGCACTTTGTCTACCTCCTTCCAGCACTTCGTTCCCCAACACTTTGTCCTTCTACCGGCACTTCATTCTTCCTTTCACTATACGTAGATCTTCTAGAAGAGATACTTTTCCTTCGTGATATCCTTCACCTAAGGATACTCACTCCTCCTTTTGATCATTTGAGTTCCTTCTTGGTGTATGGTGGAAGGCTTACTGTGACAGCACTGCAACCCTAATTCTCGCACATGTGGGAAGTACCCTAGAGAATTAGGGTCCTTTTTCCTTTGCTAGAGAGATAGGCTTCTTCGCTTGACTTGGGAGGCCTTGTAGGCCTAATTTCAAACCCAACCAACACTATTTCATGAATTGTTTGATCCTGCTGCTATACCCGCATAATTACCTACCTCTTCTTCGCACGTGTGACTGTTTCTAGCCCTAGAAAGAGTCCTCTTCACTTCGGCCTTCTTCCTCCTTCCGTCTCTTGGCTTGGAGGCCCTTTAGGCTTATGTTCTTATCCCAAATAATGAAGTTTGTGTGACTGTAATAGAGGGTTGCTATGACAGCAAAGAGACCCTCTCCTTCTTCGCATGTGTGATTGTCTTTTAGCCCCAGAACAGACTTCAAGGCTTCGGTATTTCTTCCTCCTTTTTCGTTATACTTGTAGACCCTTTCTTCATCCCTTCTTCACCCTTTTTCTTCGCTACCTTCGCTGATTTCAAAGAGATGGATGGCGTTATAGTGGAGTGGACAGCCTCTATATATAGAGGATTGTCCCTTCCTTTAGGACGACTAGAAGACAGTGTGTAGGCCGACTTGTTGTCTTACTTCAGATGACTTCTTTGGTGGTGTAACATGCTTGAATGAGCTTCTTTGGTGGTGCCTTTGCATAGGAGGAGACTTGACTTTGCTTGGAGGTATTCTTTGGTGGTGTAACATGCTTGAATGAGCTTCTTTGGTGGTGCCTTTGCATAGGAGGAGACTTGACTTTAATACATATTCATACATGGTGTAACATGCGCTTAAGGCCTTCAACATTTCCTTTTAACATGGTGTAACATGCGCTTAAGGCCTTCAACATTTCCTTTTAACTATTTGACTCACCTATAGCACTTAACATGTGTTAGACCTACTTCAATGAGCAAGAAACTCATTGACATATATTATAAAAATAATATTTCTTTTCTTGAATAAGTACAAAAATCAAAAGTACATTTATGAAGACCGAACCTAGTTACATTTTCTTCAACATGGAATACATGTGTCCTAGCCTCCCTGCAAATTTTGAGGCTTGGAGCACATCCGATGCTACCAGAAATCAACAATAAGTGGCATTATCCCCAAGTATAATCTCCATATTTGTCTTCTTTTCAACCAAGTTTGAGAGAGCTTCTTTGTACCCAGTGAAGTGCCTTGAGGCACCACTCAACCAATGGTCCAATGCAATGTTGCACAAAGCGGGGATAAATGGAGATGTTTTTTGGATGTAGGGACGCAGAAGCGTCTTATTCCAAAAATTTTGGAAGCGAAGCGTCTCGTAAGCATCTACTATATATTATATATAATATATATATAATATATATATATATATATATATATTTTATATTTTTTTTATTTTTTTTTTGCATTTATATTAAAAAACATCCAAAATACCAAATTAGTTGTAGAAGACATGAAAACATGCATATTTTTACATAAATCAAGATAGATATGGCATCCATTGTATATCAATGATTAATTATTCCAGCATCAACCATCTACAATGGAGATCCCTCTTCTCTTGTCTAGCCTTTGCCTCTACTTCAATTCTATAGGGATTTTAGTCAGCATTGCCTAATTTTGATCAAACAGCTTAATCCAAGCCTTATAATATGGTAGAGAAAGCTTAACATGCCTAATCAATGATTTTGACTTGAGTGAAGGGTGCATAATTGCTAAGGCCATGACAAAGGAGTTCAACAATCAATAACACCGACACTGGGGTACATATAGGTCTTGTTGCTCTTGATTAAATGCCAATCACATGCCCTCATACATGATATAATCCAATGAAACGCCACAATCCCATTGATCCTGAAAACTGTTAAGTCTGCTGAATTTTGAATGGGATATGAAATTATGTTTTCTCCATATGAAGTTTGATGAGGTTGGAACCACTCTCAAACATTCTAAGTCATTTCATGGTAATTTTAAAAATTTAAGTAAAAGGATGGAAATGAAAGATAAAGGAGAATGTCACTTTTACTTTAAGAATTTAACATTACCATTAGGGAGAATCTAGGAAGCATCTAAGGAGCATCAAGGGGTACCTTGGGAGTATTCGGAAAGTGTGGTTCCTCACAGAACAGTTTGAAATTTCCAAAAACAAAAAAACAAAAAAAGCCCTGTGGAACCGTCCACCTTCTTTTGGATCCACTCGCAATCCGCAGTGGATACATGCCCGAACCTCCACAGATCCGCACCCGATCCACAGATCGGGAAATAGGAACCGCGGATCGGGAAGTAGGAGTCGCGGATCGAGCCCCCACGAATCCAAATTTGCAGGAATCGCCAAAAAAAGGAGGAACCGCGAATCCGATTTTCCGATCCACGGTTCCACCGAAGAATCGGTGGTGATCCATACGAGATGCGGATCTGCCTTTGGATCCTTGGGGGGGTGGGGGATGGTTCCTACAACACTAGCCCAATGTATTCGGAGGAGAGGCGATGGAGAGGGCAGAAATAAGATAAAATACTTTTTTCTTTACAACATTAACTTCATCATACCTGGAGTTTCTCGACTTCTTGGGTGGACAACCACTTCCATTTCGAGCAGCAAGAGCATTCCTCTTTCCTTTGTTATTGAACCTATTGTTCCTTTGATTGACATTGACCTTGAAGTTGTTGTTGTTATTGTTGACATCATCTCTTGGAGTGTCCTTCTTGTGAGGAATCTATCTAGAGAAGTGGCCAAACCTGTTACAATTGAATCACCTTCCTTTTCTTCCTTCTTTCAATCCCGGCTTGAACCCTTGTCCCTAATTCCTTGCACCAGCATTGTTTCTTCTTCTAGAATGAATGGAGAAGGCAATAGGATTCTTTCCATTTGAGGGCTTGTCTCTTTCCATAATCCTTATTTCTTTTTGAGTGCATCTAGCCAATAGTTCATCTAATCCCGGAATACTGTCATTGTCGAGAATGGTAGTGTTGAACACATCCCAATCTCTTGTAAGGCCACCAAGTGCAATAAGAGAGAGTTCCCGGTCACTAGTGATTTCACCAATAGATAGGAGATCATTCTTGATCTCGGTAATCCTCATGGAGTAGGATTGGATGGATTCTCCTCTATCCATCTTGATGTCTTTCAGCTTGTTCTTGAGAAAGAGAATTTGATTTGCATTGTTCACTTTGAAGTTTTGAACATTCTAACCAACTTTTCATACATCTCCTTAGATGTTTCCAAATCAGAAATATATGCAACCAAAGGCTTATCAACAGAATCAACAATAATCTTCTTAGCTATTACCTCACCTTTCTTGTACTTGGTTTGAGCAGCAGCGGATGCATTTGAAGGAGGCTCTGCTATTCTTTCTTTGACATAGTCCATGGCATCATTTTCTTCCAAAGACATCTTCCATGCATGATAGTTGGACTTGTCCTTAAGCTTGTCGTTGGATTTGAAGAAAGATGTAGTCGTCATTGGGACTAGTTCCAAGTCCTTGCCCAACAACTTCTTTTGATGATTGATTTGCTTCACTCTTGCTTGGGATTTGTCTTCACCTCAGCTCAGATACCATGTTAATTTTAGATAACAATGGTATGTTATGTTTAAGACAATTTACTTCAATGCTCCTTTAGCAGCCCAATGACAGATTCCAATTATATCCAGTAGCAATCATGTTATATAAACATTGATAGTAAATGCAGATAGAACATAAAATCATATGCAGAAGACAAGCCAAGACAAGAGAACACAAGATGTGGCAGATGCCAGGGACAAACCCCAATGTGGGGAAACCCTTTGATCAAATCTTCTTATTATTCTTCAATAGTTCAGTAGAGAGATAGAGAGTACAAATATCATAAATGTAAGCATAAAACAAATCTGCCAAATCAACAAACAAACCAGCAAACAATGCAGTGCTAACCAGAAAGTCAATGGTGGTCAAAGTTGCCCAAAATGTCCTCCAATCAGCTCGGTCAACAGCAATCCAAATTGGTTCCAGGAGAGTCAAAATCAGCCCAAAACAAATCGGTCAAACCTAGTCAAAGGAGAGAGAAACATTGTTGTAATTTTCAACAATCAAATATGAAGTCAACGTTGGTCAACCTATCCCAAACTTCTCAATTTCTATGCCAATAAATGCGGCCTAGAGAAATTGAACTTCTAGCCCAAAAACTGAGGTCAATGCTGGTCAAATCACCCAAAGTCAACGTTGGTGACTTGGTCAACACCCTGAAAACTTCGACCTGTTTTACCCAGAAAAACTCGACCTCCTGCCACACGTGCGAAGAAGAGAGAGAGAGTTGCCTGCCACACGTGCGAAGAAGAGAGGGAGACTTCCCAGTTGTATGAACCAATCAAGAGAGAGAAGATGATGTGATGAGATGATGTCCAAATGAGGAAAAGGTCACCTCTATTTATACAATTCGTTGAGGGTGAGGAGACCCATCCGTTGGGCTTCATGAGCCTACATTTCACTGTGGTCGACCTTGACAATTTGCCCATAAGCGAAATAAATTCATAATTCCATTTCTGCTTGTCAGAATGAGATCATCTTTATATCAAAATTGTACCTCTCCGAAAGAGGAATCCAATGCAATAATCATATCCATCATATGAGTTGTCCTAAGGCTGAAGTTGGCCCTAGTTTCCAATTTTAACATGAACCCTATCATTTCTTTCTTGCGATTTGTAGACACAGACCAACCTAACTTAGGAGAGGTTTATGAGGGTTGAGATTCCATGATTGAGTCTGTGAAGACTATTGTTATGGAGAATGAGTACCCTGGATATGAGACATCAGCAGAGAGCTTATGGTCCACCATACAGGATATTCTTATCTCTAGGTGGGAAAAGAATTGCACACCTTTGCATTGCTTAGCTCACTCTATGAATCCCAAGTACTACGGTCAAGAGTGGTTTCTTAAGGAGACTTAGCACAGAGCTAACGCAGAGCCTCAAAGAGCTCCACGCAGCCCCACGCAATTACTACGAAGGGGCAGTGCAGTTGTAGCCAGGGACAGTCAGTTCAACTGCCGGATCAGCGGGGATTTGCCAAGTGGAGTGAGGTAATCTCACTAAGTTTTCTGCCAGCGTCTTTTCTCTGTAACTGGATTCCCGAAAGGGCATCCAGAGTTGTATTCAAAACTACTACTTAATAATATAAAACCCTCATATCTATTGCACCGGTTTTCCCGCATTGGGTTTTTCTGGGGACATTTGTCCAAAAATAACAATGTCTATTGTGTTGTATTTTCTTTCTTGCTCAGTTTCTTGTTTCCGCATATAATTTAATTAAGTGAAGGTTGCAGTGTATGTATTACAATATTTGTCGTAGGAAACAGCAAGTAATTTGTTTAAAGGAATTTAACAAATAGGAGTAATATCATTAGTTGCCACAGTAGGGGTTCCTGTTGTGGAATTTTCACAGTAAATGTGAGGTTGTCCATTGTAGAAGTTGATGTTGAAGAAGTAGAACCACTCTCATAGTCACCTACCATCACTCCACCCCTTGCAGTTTGAGTCTTCATAGATTCCTTGTTAATTATGGCTGAATCTTTATCATCTAATGATTTGATGGTAATACAAATGATATCTAGAGATGCTTTTCTGCTATGTCCTACGTCATGTCCTGGAATTTGACCAAGGTGGTATTTCAACAGGGAATATTCCCCCTATCATATGCTTGCTACACAAATTGCAACTCAAATTCTATCCACCCCCCCTCAAGTTCACCATATTCCCCCATAGGGTCCAAATGTCTTGGTATGTTTATTTAATTCTTTAATGTAATATTGAACCTAGGGCACAAGAAGAATTTTAAAAAATAAAATTAAAAATCGCATTTTTACAATAAAAACCCTCTCTAATCAATCAAACAATAATGGTAAAAAAGCACACTCCCTACCCTAGCAAAATCATGGAAAATAAAAGGGTAACTGAAACCCAAGGAAAAACTAGGATAAAACAAGAAAAACAAGGCCAAATTTGATGCCCATACCTGCAAGTCCATGGCCTATTGAGAAAAGTCATTCCACAATCTAATTTTCTTTGAGTGGTATCCTAAATATCATCAGTTTTCTCCTCCTTAGGCTTAGTAGATTCGTTCTCTTGCTCCTCTGCTCTCTAACCTAATCTGCATTTGCAAAATGAGATTAAAAAACCCACAAATTATCTTTATAAACAAGTTTGGGCACGGACCAACAACTTTTTGCAATCAACTCGCGATAATATTGTGATTTTTCGATATTATCGTGATTTTTTCATTCACGAAAAAATCACTGAAAAAACATGGCCATGAAAAAACCGCAATTTTCCGATAATACCGCGATTTTATCATAATGTTTGCAACACTGGGATTAATGGCAAGGATTATACATTTTCCTTCAATAGTCCCTCTAATTTTGAATATGGTAGAAAATATTTATCCTTTCTTGTTTACTAGAACCCATTTCTTTATTTCCACTAATATTACTAGCTAAAAAATCCCATAATTTCTTCATGGATTTTTCCTTATACTAAGAGATGATGACTTTTATTAGCTTTTATATGATACACATAAGCTTAGAAGCGAGAAATAGAGCTCTTTAAATGATGAGGAGCCAAGATTGTAAATTTTACAATCCTCTTCCCTCTCGTGTACAAGGCCCTAGTTCAATTTTAACAAGCTCCTTCAACTTAAATATATCATGGATCCAAAGGTTAAACATGTGCAACAAACACCAAAACCAAAATATGCTAGGATAGACATCCTCAATGATTGATGGTCTTGCCTCACAATTAGGTGCATTATCAGCAATGACTTGAATGGCATGGTATGGCCTATTACTACCCAAATTATACATGCATGATAAAAGCCGCCATCCACAATGCACAATCCGATGGGAGACTTTAGGAAAGGTCACCCACTATCAACTCAACAACCTTTCCTTTGTTGTTTTAGGTTGGCTCTCCTTTAACTCAAGGAGACTTCCCTACTAGGATCACTAAAGCATAGTCGATTAAGCACAAGGTAATGTCAATGGTAACCTTAGTGAAACATATTTTTTGGAGATTTTTTAGGCTTTTCTATAAATAATGGGAAAAGGTGATGAAAGGATATGAATATTAGTGCCAAAATCCTATTAAGGTTATAGAGTCAAGAGTGTTGATTTTTCAAGTGCAATAGATACTAGCACAATATTTTTGAAAACTGATAATTACTTCTCATAATGTTGATCTTCTTTTAGTTTTTCCAAAATATCATTAAGCACTTATACTTCACAAGTTCAACCATACAAGAACAGTAGAACAATAGAGATCACAAAGCACAAAGAGAGCACAAGATTTACCCTGTGAAACCCACTAAGCGAAAAAACCCAGCAACATTTTCAATAAAGAAATTCTTTTGTTCAACAGGAGACACACCTAGACCTTCTAGTCATCAACTAGGTCAAACTAACCTTCAACAAATATATGGTCAAACCCTCCAAGTTAAGCCTTCTAATTGTTGAAATATGTAACTAGGTTTGGTCTTCATAATGTCTCGTGTAATCTTGATTTTATGTATTTGATGTAAAAGAGAAAAGAAAATTATTGTTATCAATTTTGTAGCATGGGTTTCATGCTCTAGGTCAATTTGTTTTTAGGTCAAGCACCCCTTGAGTGCTTCTAGGATTTGTCAAAGAAGTCAAAGAGTCATTATAATATGTAAAAGACCCTATTGGGAAACATGTATCAAGTCAAAAGAATTTAGTTGAGTCAAACTATGTCTAAAGACCCTCCAAGATCAAGTCGGCCTACAGGAGAAGACAAATCGGCCTAATTAGGGCTCCCAAAAAGCCTATATATAAGAGTCACTCGACCCCATTTGTGACACATCCAACAAGTTTGATCAAGACAAGAATGAAACCTAGAAGGTGAGAGAAGAAGAGGAAAACAAAAGGAAAGGAAAAAGTGAAATTTTGAAGACTATTTTTGGGCTATCTCCTCTCACACGTACGAAATTATTAGGGGATCATTTGTAGCAACAAGACGAAATTCCATTCATCTTAAGGAGCAGAATTTACGTGTCAAGAAGATCAATTTGCAAGTTGAGTTACCAAGGGAAGAAGATCAAGCCAAGAGAAGGAGAAAAGGACCATAATTTTGCCCTAAACCACTCACACGTGCGAAATTGCATAGATTGGAGGAAGGCTGAAACTTGCAGACCTGAAGCAGTGGCCAAAAATCTGAAGTGAGGCCGAAAATATGAAGTGCTAAAGAAGTTTTATTGGCGTTGACTTTGTGGAAGAGAAGCTCATCAAAGAAGAGGTTGACTTGGTCTCCGTCTTGGAGGGATCTTTGTCTTGGGTCTTAGGTCTTGGACGTCATTTGAAGATTCTATAGGAAGAGAAGAATTCTTGTGGGTTTTCCTCTCAAGGGAGAGGTTTTGGCCATGGCTAGCAGCCTATATTTTGTGTCCTCTTACTTTATTGATCTTCATAGTTTGGTAGTTGTTTGATGATAAGAAGACAATAATAATCAAGTGAAGAAGAAGATAATTACAAGTACATCAAGTTAAGAAAGAGAACATCACAAGCAGTTATGAAAGTTAAGAGAAATCATCCTAATCTAGCTACCCTAGATTTCTCAACACTAATTTGATCCAACACTTCGCTCTACTGATCTATCCCGGAATTTTGGCCCTCTTGCAACTACCAGAATCCTAGAATTTCGGCCACCTGTAATTGCCCAGAAATTTTGGCCCCTGCAACATAAACTACCCAAAAAAAGTGTGAGCTAGAGAGAGAGAGAACCCTTTCCCACGTGCAAGCTAGAAAGGGAGAGAGAGAGAGAGAAGAGATGAATTCATCCTTCTTTTCATCTTCCTTGTCCTTCTTGTCCTTCGCTAGGATGCCCAAAAACTGTCTTGCTTGAGAGAATGTGAATTGTCACCTTGAGGAGGAGCTCGAGCTGCCTTTATATAGTGAACTGGCTAGGTTGAATGGGTGTGACTCTGCCTGGGCCAACCTGACTTGGAGGGAGATTGATTTGACAAACTAGGACCCAAAAATTCAAATTTTCTTCTTTTAAAAGTTCAAATGGGACTTGACTCAAAATATATTTTTCTTTTGACTCCAACATTTAAAATATGCTTTACAATAATCAATATAAAGACATCAAAGCCCAAATATACATTATGAATACCAACCATAGTTACAAAATTCAACAAAGAGAAATCAAAGAGGAATTGCCCAGAAATTTCGGCACCTGCAACAGAAACTACCCAAAAAAAGTGTGCGCTGGAGAAAGAGATTCCTTTCACATGTGCAAGCTAGAAAGGGAGAGAGAGAAGAGATGAATCCATCCTTCTTTTCATCCTCCTTGTCCTTCTTATCCTTTGCCAGGATGCCCAAAAACTTTCTTGCTCGAGAGAGTGCGAATTGGTGCCTTGAGGAGGAGGTCGAGCTGCCTTTATATAGTTAATTGGATGGGTTGAATGTGTGTGACTCTCACTGGGCGAACTTGACGTGGAAGGAGGCTGATTTGACAAACTAGGAGCCAAAAATTCAATTTTAAAAAATTCAAATTTTCTTCTTTTTAAAGTTCAAATAGGACTTGACTCAAAATATATTTTTCTTTTGACTCTAGCATTTAAAATATGGTTTACAATAATCAATATAAATACATCAAGGCCCAAATATACATTATGAAGATCAACCATAGTTACAAAATTCAACACAGAGGAATCAAAGGGAAATATGAGATTAAGAAGATGACCATTTTCTTCTTTCAACCTCAAATGTTAGGAGTATCCCTTGCTCATACATTCCGCCGCAGATTATACAACCAGACCCCCCAATGGTTCAAGAGGAATTCAGCAGTGAGGCAATGCCTTGTTCACCCTCTTTGCCCTCAACCATCAGACTCAAGAGATATCGACATCATCGGCCTCATCATCTAATGTCTCTCTCTCTTCATTAACAAGTTCTTAAGTTGCTCAAACTCAATTGGTATTTTGTAACACCATACCATTGCAATGGTTTTATACATATATACATATGTTTTAATGTTACACCTATATAGGTTTCTTTTTTTATATTATTTTTGACATTTCTAGGAGTTTCACTTGCCCTCCCACATTGTATCCATATGGGTTGTACTCTTCGGTCCCATTGACTTTATCCGTTGGACAATAATATAATTATCTTCTCTTATCTTATCTTATGTTGGTTATTTGATACTTATGAACTAGGTAAAGAGGTTGGAACCTGACACCTAAATTAACCCCTCAACTAATCAAGGAAAATCATTAAGTCACGACCCCACCAAAAGGGATTCCTCAAAGGAAACCCCTCCAACCACAAAATCTACTACAGCATGAGATAGAGTGAAAAGGCCCTTACTAAGGAACTTTGGAGTATGACCTAGTAAGGAGCTAAGTTGTGTGGTACAAGGAAACAGAAAGATGTCTTTGATATGAGAACATGTTTGAAACGTGACCCCCAAACAATCAAGAAACGAGAAAATGTGATATATATGCATATATTTATGTAAATGTATATGTTTCTAAAAATTATATTGAAACTTTGAAAGAAACCATTTAAGTATTAACATTATAACTTACAATACGGATACAGATTAATGACTAAATGAGCAAGTTCCAAGGCCCAAGCCCCCAGAAAATCATGCTACAACAGATACCTACACATCATCAAAATCATTGCCTATGTTGGGATACTCATCATCAATATCACTCTCTAAGCATTAAAATAAGATACAAAAAGCTTAACATGTCAAATCTAGATTTTAATCGAGTGATGGGTACATTTTTACTAGGGTCATGACAAAGGAGTTCAACAATCAATGCCACTAACATCATTGTGCATGGAAGGCCCGGTGCTCTTGACTAGATGCTACTGCCATACCCTCGTACACAATAGAATCCAATGAAAACTTGCAATCCCCCAATCCTAAAATCCTAAAATTCCACTTTTTCCATATGAAATCCAATGATGTTAGAACCACTCTCAAACATCATAAAACAATTAATAATAATGTTAAAAAATAAGTAATTTTATTTTCTTTCTTTTACTTTAAGAATTTAACATTACCATTAATTACATATCATTAGTAGGGCCATAGGGTTGAATATTAGTCTATCTCAATGTTGCATGAAGTGGGGACGAAGCAAGGACCTTTTTTGGAAGCCAAACGTCAGAAGCATCATTTCCAAAAATCTAGGAAGCAAAGTGTCTCAGAAGCGTCTATTATATATACATATTATTTTTATGTTTTTCATTTATATCAAAAAAAATATATATATATCCAAAATACTAAATTGGCTGTAGAAGATATCAAAACATGCATATTTGTACATAAATCAAGATAGATATGGCATCCATTGTACAACAATGATTAATTAGTTGAGCATCAACCATCTGGAACAGGGTTGCAGGGAAGCACCCCCCCCTCGAATTCACTCCCGAAGCGCGCTCCAAAGCGACCCCGGGAGCACGCCTTCTAAAAAAAATTCACTCCCTAACTTTTTTCCCAAAATATTTTTTGCAAACACGTTCCAAATGCAATTTTTTTCAAATAAACAAGAACTTTTGAGTGGGGCAACCTAATGATCAAGCCTATCACCCTAGCATTGATATGCAATTCATGGTAATGTTAAATTCTTAAAGTTAAAGTGACATTCTCCTTTATCTTTCATTTTCATCCTTTTACAAACTTTTAACATTACCATGAAATGACTTAGGACATTTGAGAGTGGTTTCAACTTCATTGGATTTAATATGGAGAAAGTAGAATTTTAGATCCCACTCAAAATCCAGTAGACTTATTAGTTTTTCAGGATTTCAGGATTGGGGGGATTGCAATGTTTCCATTGGATTTTGTCATGTACTAGGGTATGGAATTTGTATTTAATCAAGAGCACCAATCCCTCTATGTACCTTGATGTTAGTGACATTGGTTTTCGAACTCTATCATGACCCTACTAAAAATGTACCCATCACCCAAACAAAATCTTGACGTGACATGCCACGTTTTTTCTGTCTTATGTTAATTCTTAGAGGGTGATATTAATGACAAAGATCCCAAGATAGGCAATGATTTTGATCAGTGTTGATAATATTGTCGAGATATCGGCGATATTCGGAAATATCACGATATTTTCGGCGATCCGAAATATCGCCGACCAAATATCGCTATATTTTAGGGGTTTGAAAATATCGCGAGATTTACGATATTTCGCCGATATCTCGGAAAATATCCGAGACAACCGAAAATATCGCCGGTGACACTGAAATCATTCCGCGCGGCCTATATAATTAGATTTTTGGTTTTTTTCAAGTCATTTTGTTTTTCTAAGCGCTGGAGAAGGAATGTGGTTGCTGCCAAGGAGGGTTTGAAGCCATTATTGCCAATTTGCCACCAAAAACAAAGATTTCTCTAAGCTGCAAGTGCCAAGAACAGTAAGAAAATCTCGATTCTCATTCTTTCGGTTCCCTACAATCATTTTGCTTGGTTTTTGTTTTGCATTTCAAATTGCAAGGGTTTGCAAAACATAGTGATCATTGTCAAGTCATCATCAGGTTCATAATAAGTTAATAAGTTAATAACTAGCCATCTAAATGGGGGCCGTTTGGAATTATTGAAAACATCAAACAGGTCTTCTTGAAATAAATGTGGCACGTTATAATCTTTCAAAAAATCTGTTGCAACTTCACCGAACTCAGAACTGCACAAGAGAAATGGTGTATTAGCATTGAGCAATACCACACATATTTATAGAAAATAACTTCATATTGATATCACTGTCAAGGTAATACAATATTACAAATACAAAAGTGGTCACCTACAGTAGTGGTATCACCTACAGCAGGTCTAATAATGCATTATGCACCTACAGCAGTGGTATAACAGTTATATATTTTTCCCATGCTTGGCATAATTCTGAAAGAAATTGTTCTCATTCCGTGCCAATTTGCTATGTGTTTCATTTTCCATTTGGATACCTCACGTTACAACATGTTCATACTCTTTTGTTCAAGAGTATTCAACAGTCAACTTGTATTACACTTCTATGACTAGGCCTGGTTATACTATAACTATAATTAATAATTAATAATTAATTATTATTAATTACGTAACAGTGATATACAGTCACCTCATTTCCTTGGCATATCATTTGCATTGTTAGAACTTAGGCTCTTTCATTGCTTGGAAGTTGGCATCTTTGGTTAAAGTGGCAATTATTGCATGATACAAGCTCACTGCCCTCTTAACTTTTAAGTCTGCTCTTTTTTCATGCCCATTGCAAAATTGCAAATTTGCAAATAATGGCAAAAAAAGTTAAAACTGTTTTGTAAAATGATGTGGTTATTTGTAATTTCGTATTACTTATTAAGTTACTAATTCCAAATTTTTTTTGGTGCTCTAGGTTTCCTTTTGAGTTAGCCCACTACAAAATACAAATATGCCAAAAGCCTTGGACCCATTTTGGGAGTATGGGAGCCCTGATGGTGGGACAAATCGTGCATATCTTACATGCAAATTGTGTGGGGACAAGATGACAGGTGGGATTACACGACTGAAATACCATCTTGCTAGACTCAGTGGACATGATGTTGGGGTTTGTACAGTTTCTAGTCCGGAGCTTATACAAAAAGCTCTTGAGGCAATTGAAGAAAAGGACAAAAAGAAGAGGCGGAAAGAAACAACGCTGAACGTGCAGGTAGATCTTTCGGGATATCTTCTCCTGATTTTGGTGTTAAGGGTAGTGGGCCTAGTGGCCCTAGTGGGAGGGGCTCCACAACTGGCACACCATCACATGCTATTGCTAGTGTGAGTGCGAGGTCATCATTTTTTGTTCCACGAACAGGAGCTGGAGCACAACCTGGCATAAAATCGCTTGTTAAAAAAAAGAAGCAAGAAGCAGATAGAGTCATGGGGAGGTGTATTTTTTGGAGCGACTTACCTCTCAGCATCACAAAACCCAATCCATTTTGGCAGCCAATGTGTGATGCTATTGTTGTTGTGGGCCCAGGGTACAAAAGTGCCACATATGAGGAGTTGCGGGGGCCAATTCTTCAAGCAGAAAAACAGGACATCAACTCTACATTGGCGGAGTTGAAAAAGACATGGGAAGTCACTGGATGCACAGTGATGTCTGATGGTTGGATAGATAGGAAGGGTAGGACCCTTCTAAATTTCTTGGTACATTGTCCCAAAGGTACCATGTTTATTAAATCGTTGGATGCATCAGAACATATCAAAGATGCAGCGACGATATGTGAGTTGTTAGATGGGTTTATTCGGGAGATTGGTGTGCAGAATGTGGTGCAAGTCATAACAGACAATGCAGCTAATTATGTGTCTGCCGGCAGAATGCTTATGGAGAGGCATCCCACATTGTTCTGGACTCCATGTGCAGCGCATTGTCTTGATTTGTTGCTTGAGGATATGAGGAAACTCTCCTTCATCAAGGAGGCAGTTGATATGGCTAGGAGCATCCCCAAGTTTATTTATAACCATGCTTTTGTTCTTAGCCTTATGAGGAGGTTCACTAGAAACAAGGAGTTGCAGCGTCCTGCCATCACACGTTTTGCCACAACCTTTATTACTCTTCAGTCTTTGCTTCGATGTCAGTTTGAGTTGAAGCAAATGTTTGTGTCTGATGATTGGCGTAATTCTAGATACAACAGGAGACCTGATGGGAAAGCCATTGCAAAAATGGTGTACTCTGAGACATTTTGGCATGGAGTAGAAGAAGCATGTGCAGTTAGCGAACCTATAGTAAAGGTTCTTAGATTGGTGGACGGAGAGAAGCCTGTAATGCCTTATTTGTATGAGGGCATGGATAGGGCCAAGGAGGCCATTCGTTCCTATTATGCAGACAAGGGTTCTGCTGGCCTTGATAGGCAGATGATGTTATGGGATGTGATCGATAGTTGGTGGACAGGGATGCTTCATCGACCCATTCATGTAGCAGCACTCTTCCTCAACCCCGCATTTTCATACAAATGCAACTTTGATTTTGATGGCGAGGTGATGGAAGGGCTCCATACCTGTATTCAGAGGATGATACCTAATCCTGAGCTTCGTAGCAAAATCAATC
>APFE030939237.1:20482-36620 GCA_000404065.3 Pinus taeda | reverse complement strand
AAATATTATCTAAGACTACAAAATTATTATCTAACAATTGCAAAATTGACTCTGAGAGTGGACCCTAAGTCCGCTAGCTTGCTAGCCACTACTATATTGCGCCTATACCAACACTGATATTTGACTTTCCATTCACGTTATCTTATATAAAGGCAATGACTTGTTGGGCTCTTCATTTTGTGGGGGTAGCCGACTCTCAAGAACGTGAAAACTTTCCCTGGCAAGATTTCCTAGACATTAATTACTCTTTTGTCCCTTTGATCTTTGTTGATACGATTAGAGACAACCTATATGTCGTTGCATTCGACACTACTACACATAGGGGAAATTTAAGACATAAATCCGTTGTCTTAAAATTTTCAATATGAGGTGCTAGTAAAAATATTAGGGGTTCGTATTTACGCTATTGATGGGAGTGACAACAACTAATGGGATTTAGGGTGTTGGAGGCTGACAACAGAGGTGTGCATCGTGACATGAACAATGGAGGCACTTTAGATGAACATGGATAGGTGGTAACATAGTTGGAGTACTTTTCACGGTCTCCATCAATTGTGATTTAATATGTGTTTTTTGACGGTTTTTATTTTTATTTTGAATGCTACTTATGTTCGTTGGTTGTTGTTATTAGCACATTGTTGCGCTGGATTGACAACATGGATTAGATTCACCTGAAGGATTGTTGAAAAATGCAGCAAGAAATTCTCAATTTGATTTGCCTTGATTAAATTGAGAAAAATTGAATTTCCACATGATCAGACAATTTGGATGCAATTAACTTGTATGACATGGCTTGTGTCACCCATTTTACTCAATAAATTCGAGTTGGAGGAGTTAGAGTTTAGTTAAGCACGTGTGATTGCTAATTTCTAGCAATCAAAGTGAATTATCCAAGTTGTTTTTAGTTAAACTAGTTCTAATTGTTGGAGGAACTAGTGGAAGGCTAGTTGTGTAGTGGGACTTTAGTCAAATGTAGTGATCATCTAGTTATCTGATCAATTAGCCCAAAATAGCTAGTGCATGCAAAGAATTCAAGTTCCTTGGCTATGGTGGAGATTCCAAGGCAGTGTAACATTAGTTGTAGGCTAGTCTTGAGCGTATAGGTGTTGCATGCAGTCACATGATCAACCTTAGGAATTTTGCAATCCATTTTGGAAAAAATCCTAAATAATGGGGCTTAATTTTTCAAGGAATTGCATAAGGAAATAGGGGCTCAAGTAGAGGTAGAAATTGACGAAGTTTGGGTTTGGGCTTCTTCGTGAGAAAAGAAATAGGTTATCCACTTACATGTTGTGCATAGTTGACTAAAACAATTCTAATACATTTATATTCATTAGATTGATGCACGAAGGCATTGGAGTTTTTAGCAGATTGCTTTCCCTAGGAAAAATGTTGTGTGCATATGTTTTATTTCTTATTGTATGTCTGAATTTTTTGTTGAAAATTGTGAATTAACTTCCATAGAGCAGAGTAGGTTTGTGTCTTATGAATTTGAAAAGGCTTCATGAGAAGTTGCAAATCTACACCATCAGTTCTACATCATATCATAGCAGGATTCACATTAGAGCAGGAATTTCGAATTTATTCCTCACGAGGTTCAAATTTGCAATTCAATGTAGCAATATCTCCTAAGAACTGAGAATATGACCCTCAATGGGATGAGGCTAGAGTATGCCTTGGAAGGGAACTCTAATTTCATTGATTGCAAGGATCGCATGGAGGAGGTATTCGATGACAATGAATTGCTAGAATACATCAAGAGAGATGTTACAAAACCAACAGAATCTAATGCCCAAAACCTTGCTCAGTGGAAGAAAGTTGTAGCCAAGGTGTGGAGAATAATATTGGAGGGAGTACAGGACCACATTGTCAACAATATCCATGGTAAAGAAAATCCTTATGTAATGTGGTAGGAATTGACAAATCTGTTCTAGACTAGTAGTGACCAAAAGAATTTGATGCTCAAGGATAAAATTTGAAACATCAAGATGTAGAAGAATCACTTTATCCTACAATATCTAAGGAGGTTCACACAAGTTCATGATAAACTTGAAGGAGATGGTGTTACTGTTTCAAAGGATGACTTGGTAAGCATAGTTGTTCTAGGCCTTCCCAAGAGTTGGCATAGCTATGAAGATTAAGTGAATGGGAGGGAGAAACTACTGAATTGGGAACACTTATGGTGTGATTTGGTACAGGAGGAAATAAGGCAAAATACGAGAGATTGGACCTCATCCAAGGGCAAGGATGAAGAAAACTTTGCATTAGTTGGAAAGGGAAAGAAGGGAAAAGGGAAGAGATCTCAAACCAAAGCAGAATCCAACCAAGGGGGAAAGAAGAAAGACTTGTCAAAAATTAAATGCTTCCATTATCATGAATATGGGCACTATGCCATGAAGTGCCCACATAAAAAGGCAAGCAAGAATACCTTAGGAGGAGCAGCGAGTGAAGCCTTGGCTTTATAGTTTGACCTTGACTTTACCCTTATCACATGCATGTCCAACATAGTGATGGGGAGTGTGTGATACTTGGACTTAGGTGCATTGTTCCACATGACAAGGTGTAGAGATTTTTCAGTGACCTAGAGGAGAAAGATCTCTAGATGCACATCGAGCTAGGGGATGATGGAAAATAAAACATGACTAGTATTGGTACAATCACCTTTCAGAGGGAGTCAGGCTCCCCTCTCAGGCTCAAGGATGTCATGTTTGTTCTAGGCCTACAGAAAAATTTCATCTTTGTTGCAGTTTTGGAAGACTCTGGTTATGAGGTGATATTCAAAAAATGAAAATCATTCGTGAGATACATAGTCACAGGACAGGGGAAGAAGATTGAGGTTTGTGTGAAGAATCTATAAAATTTAGATGTGGAAGATTGTGTTGCATTAAACACTAAGGAAGAGAAAATGCATTGTCGCGATGTAGGTGAACTTTAGCACATAAGACTTGGCCATATTCATCATGGCACCTTGAATATTATACAACAAGTATCCACTATCCTCCCTAAAGGAGCACTTGACAAACATGATGTATGCAAAGGACGTACATTGGGGAAGTACATAAAATCCGCATTCCATGATCGGGACAACAAAGCGTATGCAGTCTAAGAAAGGATTCACTTTGATGTTTGTGGACCTTTCTCGATAGCCTCCACTATCAAGACACAAATATTTTGTCCTTTTTATTGATGACTTCTCACATAAGTGTTGGATCTGTTCATGTGGAAGAAAGATGAGACATTCTCCAAGTTCATAGAATTCAAGGCACTCGTTGAGAAATAAACCAACAAGAAGGTGAAGGCTCTTAGGAGGATTAATGGAGGTGAGCATGTGTTGAATGAATTTAAAAATTTATGTGCAAAATAAGGCATTCAATGAGAGTTGATAACACCCCACAACCCGCATCATAATGGGGTGGTTAAGATAAAGAACTGTGGCATTTTGGGAGCAATGAGGGTGATGTCACACGACCAAGGCCTAGCTATGCATTTGTGGGTTGATGCATGTAATATAATAGCCTGTTTGCAGAACCAAAGTCCTCATCGAATTCTTGGAATCATTACACTAGAGGAGGCTTTCTCGGGAAGAAATATGGATGTGTTGCACTTCAAAAATTTTGGAGCCTTTGTTTACTTCCATGTCTCCAAATAATCAAGGAATAAGATTTAGTCGACTACGGAATTGGGGGTATTTGTGGGTTACACAGAAACTCCCTGCAACTAACATTTGTAATTGCCATCACTCATAATGATATTTGTGCGAAGGGATGTAAATTTAGATGAGGAGAAAGCTATGTGGTGCTCACTTTAGAGGGAGCTTTATATCCCACCAAAATATGAGATTTTAGCTCCAAAAGAGGAACCTCAAGAATTTGTAGAGAAACCACAAATTGTGGAGTAGAGAGTGGAGACATTCACTAAAGAAAAACCTCCAGAGAAGGAAGAAAAAGAACTAAGGAAGTTGATAGAATTGTGCATGATGCGAGGGAGAATGTGGGATATCCTTCAAATTTACATAAGAAAAGTAGGTCACCTAAGAGGTACACTGACTACATGGCTCTTATTACTAGGCTTATAGAGTTTGAGCCATCCTATTTTGAGGAAGAAATAGAGAAACCTATATGGGTTTATGCAATGTTGGATAAATACAAATCCATTGCAACGAAAAGTGTTTGGGAAAGGGTCCTAAGACCAACATATAAATCAATAGTGGGTTTGAGATGGATCTTTAAGATGAAGTAGGCAACAAATGGAAGCATAGAGAAGTATAAGGCCAGATTTGTGGCCAAAGGGTACCATCAAGTTGAGTGAATTGACTGTGAGGAGACCTTTTCTCTTGTAGCAAGGTACTCAGCCATTAGATCAATTCTTGGTATGCCTACGGAAATGGGGTGGAATATCCACCACACGGGTGTAAAGAAAACATTTCTCAATGGGGTTATGAAGGAGGAGGTGTACATAGAGTAACAAAAATGTTTTGAGAAATTTGATCAAGAGTCTCATGTGTGCAGACTCAAGTGAGCATTGTACGATCTCAAACAAGCACCTGGTGCTTGTCACACCAATATCGATAGTTATCTCACTAGTTTGGGTTTCACCATAAGTGAAGCAAATGTAAACCTCATCACATCTAGATAGAAGGTAAATTTCTTGTTATTGTCTTATATGTTGATAATTTTATTTTAACTAGTGATGAGAAGTTGATCATATCTTTCAAGGAGGAGCTTGCAAAGGAATTTGTAATGAATGACATGTGTCTCATGCACTACTTTCTCAGGTTGGAAGTATGACAAGGTGATGGTGAATTTTTTGTCTCTCAAGGAAAGTATACAAATGAGATATTGTAGAGATTCTACATGGAGAGTTGTAAACCAATGGAGACACCTCTAATGAACAACTAGAGGAAGGAGGATGTCACTTCAGGTGAAGAAGTGGATGCTACCATTTATCGGCAGCTAGCAGGTCCACTCATGTATCTTGTGAATACATGACCAGATATGTGTTATGCAGTCAACTAGCTAAGCCAAGCTATGGTTAGGTCAACCAAACTATTTTGGAAGGAAACTACGCATGTTTTACGGTACCTTAGAGGAACTACCTAGTTTGGACTATGGTACAAATGAGCAGACAGAGTGAAGTTGTGCGGCTTCACAGATGAGGATTGGGTACAAAGACCTTAGACCGAAAGAGTACATAAAGTGGAATTTTTAGTGTTGGGTCCATAGTTGTTTCTTGGTACAATATGAATCAAGGCTCTGTGGTGCTGAACTAGACATAAGCATAATACATGGTTGCAATTCAAGAAACACGTGAGGAAATATGAATGAGAAAGATACTTGTTAGACTATTTGGTCAAATGATGGATCTAATTGTGATAATCAGAGTTGCATTAATCTCTCTGAGAATCCTGTATTTCACGATCAATCCTAGCATATAGATATCTAGTATCACCATTTATGAGACTGTGTCTAGAGGTAGATGATGTTGCTACTCTCCATTCTAACAGAGGAGTAAGATGCTAACATTTTGACAAAAGCTTTGTTAGCAGGAAAGTTCAAGTTCCAGAGGTGCAAGATAAGGTGGTTTATAACTGCTTTCTTGCAGAGATGGAGTCTTGAAAAATGTAGCAAGAAATTCTCAATTTGATTTTTCCTTAATAAATTGAGAAAAATTTAATTTCCACAATAACAGACAGCTTGGATGTAGTTAAATTGTGTGACATGACTTGTGTCACCCAATTTACTCAGTAAATTTGAGTTGGAGGGGTTAGATATCAGTTAAGTATGTATGATTTCCAATTTTTAGCAATTAAAGACAATTATCTCAAGTTGTTTTCAGTTAAACTAGTTCCAACTACTTGAGGAACTAGTGGAAGGCTAATTGTGCAGTGGGACTTCAATCAAACTCAGTGATCATCCAATTAACTGATCAATCAACCCAAAATAGCTAGTGCATGGAGAATTCGAGTTCCCAAGTTGTGGTGGAGATTTCAAGGCAGTGTAACATCAATTTTAGACTAGTCTTGAGTGCACAGGTATTGCATGCAGTTAGATGATCAACCTTGAGAATTACACAATCCATTTTGTAAAAAATCCTAAATAATAGGGGCCTAATTTCTCAAGGAATTGTGCAAGGAAATCTGTGCTCAAGTAGAGGTAGATATTAACTAAGTCTAGGTTAGAGCTTCTCAGTGAGGAGAGAGACAGGTTATTCACTTGCAGGTTGCGCTCAGTTGAGCAAAGAAATTGTAATACATTTCTATTCATCATATTACAATTCCAGGTTTTTGAACTTGGGAGTTGGTTGTTACACACATTTAAAATATAACCCTTTTCCCATTTGATCATTGTTTTCATACTGAATTTTTATATTCTAGATCATTTGATTAAAATTTATAAGTCTATTTAAATGTATTCATGATTTGGTAGGCATATTTTGATGTAAATGAAGCTTATATATCTTCAAGAAATACCTTTCCTAGAGTGGACAATGAGGTGGTGCAAAATTTATTTGTTGACAAATGTTGTGTTCGTAGTGTTTGGCTTATTATATTCAATTTATTGGTTATATCATTGTTTTCACAATTTCTTGCATCTTAAATTACTATTCACTTTGTATTAGTTGTCATCTCCAATACTACATCTTAATTTTGGGTTTGGGCCCTTATGGCTAAAAGAATGTTTTTTTGAACACAAGATTTGATATGGTATGTTTTGGTAGGCTGGCACACTCAAAATTATCAGTGGTTTTTGATGAGAAGGTTCTTCAATCTGCATAGGGGTGACTAAAATGCATGTTTTAGTCTTTCTTGATGTTGGAGTGCACCAATGATGTCATAGGGATAAAACTACATGCATATTAGGATTATTAAAGAAGATGACTTGACACATCTACATTTTGGTCTGTATTATTTCTTTCAATTGGTATCAGAGACAGATGAGCAGAGAATCATTGAAGGAACTTCTATGTGTTTACTTGTACTGTTGTTTGATGGGAGAACCAAGCATATCAAAGCGTTGCGCTCTTTGATCCTTCAATTGGTATTTAGATGTTGTGCCTTTACATGCAGTGCTGCCTGTATTTCCTCCACATGGATTCTCTGTGTATTTGATATTTCACATGAACCAGCCAACTCACTTACCATTTTAAGTAGACTTGTCATTTTTGAAATTAAGATTTCATCGATGAATGTCATATATGGTGTTGTTAGCCTTTCCTAAAATTTATGGTATATATGATGATAATAATGGTTTGTATTGTTTGGAGAGCATAATCATTTGATGGAATAGAAACTATATACGTTCCTTGACTACTCCCACTTAGTCGTAGTAGAGTTCCTTCAAGCTAGGGAGGACAGTGCGAGGTTGTTGAGGTCGTATGATGCAATTGCAAAGTTGAGTGTTTTCTTAGTCGAACTAAGAGCCTGGGAGATAAGGCATATTTGTATATCATTAGATAACGTGGAGGAATCATTGATGCAAAATTATTATATATGTGAATCTTTGATTGTTGCTGCTATGTTGATAAAGGAGTTTCATTATATTCATGTTGATATGGGAATAGAGTAGATTATTGTAATATACCTAGCCTCCAAAAACAAAAAAAAAATCTTCATTGGTATAAACATTATTAATAGTTGCCTTAGAGGTTCGTTGATCCTTTTCTTTCCATATATTATTGGTACCAATCATCAAGTTTGCATGCTATCAACCTCATGTATCCCCCATGTTTCAATGATGAATTCAAACACCACGACCTCCTTGGAATATATTGTATCCTAACAATACTTTATGCTAGAAATGTCACAAGTCTTATAATAATGTTTTATGTTATAATACTATTAATGATTTCCAAAGGTGTCCCTACTCTTAATTAAATTAACATTGTAGGCGAAAGTGTAGAGGGGGTTTACTTCATGGTTTAAATACTATGTCATTATGAGCTATTGTAATGCATATGTTCTCTTCCCTTTAATATTTTATTTATGAATGTTGTCCTCCACTTGATAGTGCTCCCCCCCAAATACGCATGGACCAATACCTTGTTGCCAACCTCACTTGCCCACATGGGTGGCCTCTCCTTGTTGGGATGCATGGATGGCTGAGATTGTCTCATTTTCATCGACAGTTTAGATTGGGTTTCCTCCTGTTTAGTTGTTCTAACCTTATCTTTTGCCTACCATTTTTACATTTTATTTTTCATGCTCCTTCGATACACCATCTCCTCTGCGAGTTCCTCCAAGCCTCCCATGCTATCAGAGATGTCGCCATGGAATCTCTTGAAATTATTCCACAGGTATCACGAATTTGTTCTTGTATTACCATGATTTTGTTTTCATCAGGGTTAATTTGAATTAGGGCTAACCTCCTGCAATTTCTTGTGTTTTTCACAGAGGCTTTAGGCATCTTAGCCCTGCTACTAATCTTCCTACGTGTGGCGCACCAAGGTAAACCTTATTGCCTTAGTGAAATCTTCAGGTAATTGCGGTCCATTTTATGATCCCTTGTTAATGTTGTTCTAGTTTGATAATTTAGGTTGTTTATTAAATTTGTGGTTTGTCACATTTTCTGGGTTAATGTAGGAATACTTACGATGAAAAGAGCATTTTCTCAGCTTTTGCAGTGAGCAGGAGCACCCTCTCAATATCGAAAGCGCCATCGATTCCTAGGAATGGTCAGAGAACCCCTGGTTGAAGAAAACAAACTCTTCCCGTGCCTGATGACTATAAGACAACCATAGATAGGGGGAACACCTTAGATGGTTGGGGATTTTAGGGATGCATAGGGTTGGTCGGGTTTATCCTCAGATATTATGGGAACCGGTCAGCGAGGTTGTCTCTGTTAAGGTTTACTGAGTTCTATCTATTCAATAATTATTATGAATGTTGGTTTTCTACATCCAAATGACATAGTTATTTCTCATATGCCTTCCTGGTCTTATAGGTTGAGTCTGGTGGCTTAACCTTCATTTTATTTTCAACATTTGGTCTCTCTAATGCAGGCCCATCTTTAGTATATTCTAATGCGGGGGTTATATCAACTATGTAACCCTACGCCTTCATTGTTGATTGATTTCATTTCATTTCTCTAAACATAGAGTTGCTCTCCTTGCAGTCTGTTCATAAAATAGTTGTGTTTCTATATCATCATTGGCCTAAGATCAAATGTACCTTTGTAGGCTAGTTAATTTTCCTGTGGAAGTTTGATGTTACATTTTGGATGGCTCGCCACGTTATCCTACCAGTATTATGACTACACTGTTATGCCCTTGTAATGCTTCTTCAGTTTTATTATGTATACATACTATGTCTTTACTCTAGTACTTTTCATTTCAGTTTGCTAATGCATGAACATGGCTTTTATTGGTGTGAAGAAAGATGGGGTCTTTCCTTATGGAATTTCTCTGGCCTAATTGAATGATGTAATTGATAGATATATGATTTTCATTTTTCAACTTAAGATATCCCATTTTCAATTTTCTCTTAACACTTTTTATTGAATAGATAATAGTAATGTTGTAAGATATTATTTCCATCTATGGTTTGGTGGCATCATGACTAATTATATGATATAAATGGAGTTCTCGACTATTTTCCAATTTGGGTACCATTTAACTATGAAAATATTGTTTGGCTATGTACAAATGTAGTTGTTGTTCATTATCCCATATGAGTGTTACTTCTATCACTCATAGCTCCATTATTTTGTTTTCCATTGCTGATAATTTTGTTGATTATTGAACTCTTATTGTAGTTTGCATGTAATAGTGGTTCCAAGGTTTTTCTTGTTACGGGCGAGGGTTATAGATTTCCGGGAGACCATATGGCTAACTATTACTTGCTATCCAAAATGTGAACTTGTATGGAAACAATTTCATCATCTCTCACCCTCATCTTTAACCTGTACACACCACCCATTTGGTATCTAACTGTTATGCATAAATAAGCTCAGTTACTTAAGTTAACAAGCAGTTTCTACTAATTTAATTCCTGTATAGTTTAAATTTAATTACTATATAAACTATTTCATGTATAATTATTCGTTTTTCTGAGTTCTATCTTCATTCATTTCTAGTATTACAACTCCAATTTCAGGAAATATAATTGTGTTTTTTTGTATCCTAAAACCCAAAATTAAATTATTTGTTCTCCTCATAGCTAGCTCTATGGGTATTCTATCCTCCTCAGCAGCAACAAAGTTCTTTTTTCTGAATACTGTGATATTTTTATACATTAATCACCTAACGCCTGTTACAATTATAATTAATTCTATTCTTAAGCTTTAACTGTACTTTACTTACAATATGAAAGTTACTTGTTCCACTTTCCTATTTGAGTTTTTCCTATTATCTGATGAATGTGTGTATGCATGCTTATCTTAATTCTCAAAGATATTGCACTCTGATTTGCATGTTTAGCTATACATTTTTGTGTATATTTGATCATCCCCATTTTGGATCCAGCTTGTCTATAAAGGAAAGTATATTATATGTTGTATGTTTTCTTTTTAACATTTTCTTAATACAAACATTATTTGTTTGAGAAATATCCTATTAAGGGTGACACCTAACAATCTGGTAGGCTCCAGCTCCATGATAATGGTTTCCCACCTATCATTTTCCTTCTTTCATGTTGGAGGCTTCTTTGCCTTAAAGATTACCAATCCCAGCCAATGGTATATGCCATTCTATTGCAATGGTTGGGGGTGTAGTTTTGGTGCCTTTGTTTTTGTTCTCTCACTGCCTTACTAACATAATAGCAAGGGCTTTATTAATAGTATTGTGACTTATAGATAGATGTCTTTTGGAATAATTCGAAAGACATCTATCTACATTATGGATCACAAAAGTCTTAGATCTAATAGTATTGTGACTGTTGGTAGCAAGAAAAGGGAGCTACGAGGTTAGTAAGAGGCTCCCTGCTCATAGTGTAGGCTCCCTCCCTAGAACCTACAACCATCATTATTCCCTATCCAAATCTCTCCCAACGGTGTAAAAGTTTTAATATGTATGTGTGTTTCCTATAGCAATATGCTTATCCAAATGTGAGTATATACTATATACGTTTAATTGTCTCAATGTGGAAGTCATTGCTTTGACATTGAAAAGTACTTGCATATTGCTTGCACGTATGTAAATATATTGCATGATGGAAATAGGTTTGTTCACGTAATATTGTGTATGCACAAACATATGTAATCCTATACTACACTGTGATCTTGGCACCATAATCAAACAACCTCGGCAATAAGATATTGAACCAAATCTGAATAGAGGACAAGAAGCAGGATCTCAACTTGTTCAAGGATTGTGGAGATATACAAATTTAGTTCCACATTCTAGATCCATGTTGGCCAAATGGATGGGTCGTTGATATACCATTTACCATTCACTAATAAATTAGAATACAAAATTTTTGTATGTGGCTAGGGGGTGCCAACGTTCCTATGACACTATATTACTTGTTGCAATGTCATGTACTTTCCTTAGTTAAGTGGCATGTTCAATTAATCTTTTTATCAGATAAGTTGATCCCTGAGGTGGCTTGTTGAGCTCCCTCTCTCTTCATTGGCTTGTAATTCTACTCCCAACCCTTAAGAAACACCCTATAAAATGGGGATCTCTTTTTGCAGATTTTCTAAGTGCTGAGATATGATTGCAGCCTCTTCATTGAGGGATGTTTTTTCTAATTGCAAAACAGACATATCCATTGCTTCTACTGTCGTCGTCAGATTCAATTATGGATTCCTAGTAATATTCCACAATGATTTTGTCCCTTAATGGTTATTTTAGGTTTTTTAAATCACGAAATGGGTAACTAGTTAGAGTAATCTTGGTATGGAATGGGTAACTAGTTAGAGTAATCCGGGATTGGCTGGGAATCAAATCTAATAACTACATCTATAACACCAAAAATATATACAAAAAACTATAACAAGAGTATAGATAACAAACCCTAATCCATATGTACCAAATTTTATAGCTTAATATGAACCAGACTCTACCAGTGTGAGAAAGCATACTGCTTGAGCCAACTATTATTTTAATTCCTTTTAATTGTAAGTGATGGATGGTAGGTTTAAAGGACTGGGTAATTACAGAGGCAAGTAATGGAAATTTTGTGTGCCCCAATGAAAGGATTTCATATATAATATTGTTGATCTAGTTGTGACTGTATTTTGACATGGCAGCTAGGCATGGTAAGCACCTTGGCAACCCTGTGCGACCAAGCCTATGGTGCTAAGCAATACCACATGTTGGGAGAACATATGCAATGCCCTTGGATTGTGCTCTTTGATTTTGCAGTCCTCCTCCTACCAATTTATATTTTTTCTACCCCCATTTTGAAGTTGTTAGGGCATGCAGATGATATTGTTGGATTATTCAGATCAGTTTCCATCTGGTTAATTCCTCAATATTTCGCTTATGTTTTCATGTTTTTAGCTGAGAGATTCTTGTAGACTTAGTTGAAAACATGGTCACTTCATGGATCACTGGAGCCATATTGGTGCTTCATATTTTTCTAAGCTATCTCTTTACCATTAAATTGCACATGGGACTTATCGGAGTAGCCATGACATTGAACATATCAATGTGGCTACATCTGATTTGCCAGTTTTTAATATTATCTATGGAGGTTGTCCCCAGACATGGACTGGACTAACCAGAGAAGCATTCTAGGATATGTGGCCTTACATTAAATTACCTTCCACATCTGGTGTGATGCTATGGTTAGTTGCACACATCTCGATCTTCAGACTATTCTTAGTCAATGTAATTTTTAGTCCTATATAGCTTAGTTCATAAGAAGGAGCTGATGTTCGTTTTCCTATCAAACAGTTTAGAAAATTGGTATTATAGAATATTGAATATCTTGACAGGGCATCTAACAGATGCAAAAGTTGCAGTCGATTCCTTTTCAATCTGGTAAAACATGTTTTCATTTGTTTTATATTATAAAGAAAAAAAACTATAAAACTTATATATTTTAAGATATTTGAGTTTTTATTCCATTTCTTACAACATGAACGTCAAAAATTGGGATATGACGATACTAATTGGATTTTTAGTAGCAACAAGGTATGTTGATGTTCACCATGCTAGTATTCCTAATTTTCAAGGATTTTGTTATACCTCGATTAATTTTCAAAGTGTTGCATTATGCCCTGATAAATTTCTAGTTTGTTAATGCAGCATAAGGGTTGCCAATGAGCTAGTGGCTGGAAATGGAAAAGTAGCTAAATTTGCAGTGATTGTTTTAGCAAGTACTTCAAGTGCGATAGGAATTGTCTTTTGGGTTCTCATCCTTGTGTTGCGCAAGGATTTCAGTCAGGTGTTTACAAGCAATACAATTATCATAAACGTGGTTTCTAAATTGAAAATTTAGCTGGAATTTACTATCCTTTTTAATAGTGTTCAACATGTACTCTTAGGTATGTGTATGTTTTTTAGCAGTGTGAGTGTTCCTATTGTTCTTTCCGGGAAAAGCCATATCTCATACGTTTGGGCTCTATTGCATGGTGCAATACATAGTTTGTATAAATAGGAAAAAAATCATTCATCGTTCATTTGAAACAATTCATTATCATTTTATAATTAAGGAATGTTATACATCGCTTAGGCATTTTGTTGGGAGCATTAAAATGGCAGGTTCTCTCTTCTTATAAAAAAAATATTGAAATGTGAAAGTTACAAATTCCCTATTTCAAAACTTAATATAGTTATACAATTTAAACAGAGAATGTGTCACTTTGTCTTTTTAACATCCCATGATCTCAAGCCTGAAAAAATAAATAAATAAATAAAATAAAAATAAAAATAAATAAATTAAAATCTACATGATCTCTTAAGTTAATTTAATATACAGGTTATTAATGAACAATATATGATTGGGACATGGATTTATTTAATTGTTATTATCATCAACGACCAAATTTATCAATAATTTAATTTTTTTAAATAGACATTATATATATTTCAATGTAACATTTGATAAATATTTTTCTATGGAAAAATAATTAGGGTATGTTTTCCAGCTTACATGAGATGTTTTGTTTAAGATTTTACTATTTGTAATCAACATTTTGTGAGGTTTGAGCCTAGATATCGTCTGGCACAATATTTATCTTTTTAAGTCATTTTCATTCTCAATATCTAGATGAAATTTTTATGACTATTTATCTTTTAAGTCATTTCCATTCTCAATATCTTCATGAAATTTGAATGAGTAACTTAATGAGTATTTAAGTCTATAAATCCACTAATAATCACCACCTAGTCATTTTGATTCTCATTCTCTTCATGAAATTTGAATGATTAACTTAATGAGTATTTAAGTCCATATAAATCCACTAATAATCACCACCTATAAGTTAATGATCCATTAACCCATCACGTTATGGTCAATGGTCCTTCAATGTCATCAAAATTTGCTTAGGGTTATCTTCGTCTTTATTTTTAAAACTAAACATGCATTTTTGGTTTGAAATGATTTTCAGGAGTAGCGATTGCATTAGGATGGCAAGCTTCTGTTGCTTGGATCAACATTGCTTGTTACTACGTCATTGGAATACCATTAGGCGTACTGCCTGGTTGGGTATTCAGTTTAAGTGTTTTGGTGAGGACACTTTCCTTTCATTTCTGTCCTAACTTTGGAGGAAATGTTCAACATAGTGAAGACTTACCTCATTAATACAATATTGCTAATAAAAAAAGGAATTTACACTGCAAGGAATATGGTTAGGAATGATATGCAGACAATGCAGACTATCATACTTGCTTGTATTATATATCATTGTAACTGGGAACGAGAGGTGAAATATAGAAAAAATGGAACACTAAGATGAAATCATTAGTTGGTTACTGTTAATTGTTAGTTACTAACAGTGGTTATGTATTTACTATAAATTTGTAGGCAAGTAAAGCTATTGATCGTGTTAATACATGGTCTTCCAATGGTTTTGCAAAACAGACATCTCCATTGCTTCACTTTTCCATATATTTCACTCTCAGTGCAATTGCTAGTTTTAAATTTCAATGACTAGCATAACTCTCACATAATTCTTTAAAGGATGCTAGCTCAATGGAAGAGTGACTACTTTATAAGAAGGAGGTTGGTAGTTCGATTTCACTGTGAACTAATATGAATTAATCTATGATATTGTAGTTTATTTTTAATTAAATATTTTTAATATTGATTTATTTCAATGGTGAGATATCTTCTAAATTCATTATTTTATATTGTCTCTAACGAGACAAAAGTGATGTTGTATTATCTTTGACTGTAATTTTTATTGTCTCTAGAGAGACAAAAATTAAATTGTCCAAGGAGAGACAAAAATTTGTGTGTTATATATTGTCTTTATAAAGAAAATATTTTAAGACAGTTTAATTTGAGACACCCACTTAAAGACAATATTTAAGACAATACACAAGTTTTATTTTGTCTAAAGTTAAGAAAACTTACCCAAAAATTGTCTTAAATATTGTCTTAAAACCCCCCCTTGTGTTGCAGTACCATATAGCGTAAGCTGTCAATATAATCCTTTATATATTAAAACTTCTTGTGCTTAGAAAGGATCTTCTGTTAAAAGCTGAAAATAAGATCATTCTTGGCAAGCAACAATAGTCATTTGATAGGAGATCTACCACATGACTCTATTTTCTGTAGATATGATTAAAAATCATTCTATGAAAGGTCCTCATCGAAGATTTTATGTGATGCATCCAATATATGAGGGGAGGTGGACCAAAGTTTCTTTTGTGGTCAATCCAAGATCACCTTGAAATCTCTTAACACAACTAAATTCTCAATTGCAAACGAGTTAGCACATTAAAGAGCACCCATAGTACAATAAGCTCATCTCTATACCACTATAGAAGGAAAAAATTTACATCACATGACATCTTCAACCACACTCAAAAGAGATTACGAAATCTTAACCAAGTTAAGAATAAGCTTTATAGTAAGAAGTTAAGGATAAGCTTTATAGTAAGATTTTATAGGGAAAGAGTTTCATTAGGTTTTTCTTTTAAAATGTCATTTAATAATATAATTTAGTAAGCAATAATATAATGATATCCGTCAATAGTTTAATAGAAACGATGCGATATTTTTAAGTTAATGAAATTCTCAAAAAATAAT
>APFE030939237.1:10244-20271 GCA_000404065.3 Pinus taeda | reverse complement strand
TTTTTTTGCAATTTATTTTATTGCCATTTATCTCTCATAGGGTTAGTTGTCAATTTGGACATGTTATTTCTCAATGCCTCAAATAATGGGCCAAGAGTACATCGGTAACATCAAATTTTGTTTTGGTTTTTATTGCATTCCATAATTATTTAAGTCAAGAGTACATGGGTCACATCAAATTTTGTTTTAGTTTTATTGCATTCATAATTAAGTGAGGAAAATATCACATAATTAGGTAATTGATACATTTCTTTGTTAAAAAGTTGCAAAATATTTTTTATATTATTGAAAACAATTATTATTATAATTAACATGAAAAATGTTTAATAATTTTGTAAGCTAATTTTGTAATAATCTTCATAATAAATAACTTCTTTATATTTTAAAATTTATATGTTTGTCGTGGCTAAGTATGTTTACCATTTTATATTTACTTAATATAGTTATAACATTTAATTTTTCAAAGAATATCCAAAAGAAATTGTATACTATAAGTAGCTATTTATAAATAACACATTGTATTATTTCTTAATTTTCTAAGTTAAGATGTATATTAAATGATAATTTTCTACATTTTGAAATAGATTAAAACTAATCCTACCCCAAAGATACATTTTACAACTATATTTACAAAGCTTAGTTGCTAATTCTTTTGATATATCACAATAATTAGATAGTTTCACTATTTAAAAATAAAAATAAAAAGAATAAAATTACCAATATAGCACTTTTATATCTATAAACCTTTTTAAAATATGCCCACATATATTGATATAATAATACTCATATTTATAAAATAATATTTAATTAATTAATATAGTAACATCCTACTTGAAATTAATTAATTATATTATAATGGTAGTACAATAATATTACTGTCAAATATTATATTATTATTAGATATAGATAATATTATATATTATAAATACTATATATATATATATATATTATTATATTAATATATATTAACCGTTTAAGGGTCTTTTTAACCATTGCAGGTTCGTATAGCCGTTGAAGGACCTGCATGCTTTATTTAGTAGATCACTCAGATTTGTTCCTCAACTTGTCCTGACGACGAATCACACTAGTTGGTTCGAAACGCGCCGACAAGTAATTCTCTACGTGATTTTGCTGAAATCATGCTCACAATCAAGTATGGATCACAGAAGTCTAAACTCTTTAATAATGAAATGAAATTTACCATCTCAAAAGACCACACAATAGAAATAAGCGATAGATAAAATGCAATGTATTTCTTTCATAAAACTCAAATTTTGCCACTTACATATGGTTTATTACAAAGTATTTTTACCCATCGTTTGATTTTCTAATAAAGAAAAATGGTGTTTTTTTTTCCAATTTCATTTTTTTTTAATTTTATTTTGAATAATATTTTATAAATTTATAAAATATATAAAAAAATTTGTTATTTCACCATTATTAATTATTTAATACTTATTAAAACAAATTATTATAATATAATTTTTCAAAACTTAATAAAAACCCATAACTATTATTATCTTGTGCTTTATTTTTTAAAAAGAGAAGGTACGTTTTTCCTTCCATTTTTATAAAATAAAATTTCAAAAATATTTTACAACCAAAGGCTCTGTGGCCCACAATATAGTTGGGCCCCACCATACTTTAATTGCCAAGCCATAAGTCCACAAAACTTTAGAAACCATCGTCAACCATGCAATCTGGCTCCAAAGATCTAACGGTCGAGGGGCTATTTTGAGAACTCTTCTAGCTTACCCTTTAACAAACTAATCGGACCCGAAAAGATTCCAGAACCAACTATAAAGCCATTTTAGGTCCGCTTGGGGGGATAACTCTCAGGCATTTGAACTGCCCAAAATCCCTGAGATGTGAGTAGTTCTGAAAGGATCGCGCAACTAACACAAAAATTAACACTAGTTGCGGACCCGAAGTCTTATCGAGACATAGTTTAAACAATTTTCAGGTCTATATGGGCTGTTAACCGGCCCTCTATTTGCTTTGCAAATGCACAAGATTGCTTTGAATTCGCCAACCTGCCCACATGTTAACCAACAAAGACTTGTCTTATATGTGATATGGGCCAGTGCGAAGACTTGTCCTACATAAGTTTTCTTGTCCGACAACCCTTGGTTTATGTGGTTCCAAGTGCATTTTCCCACCCAAAAAAAACCAAGGCCTTCATTAGTAATGTAAACCCTAGGAGTTCTGGGTATGTCCTGCTCGTAATTAACCATGAGTTGCTTCCTCTTGTAGACCAAAATTCCTCTGTTTCCATCACTCTCCATCCAGTTGAATTCCTCTGCATTGATAGAACTCCCTGTCTAAGTGCGCTTGTCTGTCACACTCTTTCCTCAACCGTCCATGGGGAGTCCTTGTCCATTCATATTTCATGTTGCTCTTGGAGCAGAGTACTCATTCATTTGCCAATATGTCCACTAATATGTTGGCTATTTGGTGCACATGAAAGAAACTCAAGGTTCTCATGGTTTGTAGGTGGGAGTGTATGCGTTGATAAACTGGAAGTAACTGCCAATGTCTCGACACTTTGTCTAGTGCTAATCCATTGCAAATTTTCTTTACCAAATTAATTATCAACTTGGATTCAACTTCAATAATGGTATTCTTTAAATTAGAGTCCCTTAAGATTTCTAGGCATTGCTTAAGGGCCATGATCTCTGCCATGTTATTAGTGGCCTTTCTCAAATGACAGTAAAAGATGGATTTTATGAAGCCCTTTTCATCCCTTATGACTCCTCCATAACCAGCCATACCAGGGTTTCATTTTGAGGCTACATCTATGTTGCATTTCATAAAACCATTAGGGGGAGGTTACTAGAAATCCTTGTTAACTGATATATGATTTATAGACTTGTTTATACCCTGGGGGAAAGCCCCTTTAGCCCCACCTGAAGAAGTATCTACACCTCTTGATCTTGAGGAGGGTTCTCAGAAGGGTTTTTTATGAGGGTTCCTACAGTCTCTCTAATCTGCCTTCTAATCTGAGCCATGATGGTTTGAGATGAACCAAATCTATTCTTTAAGAGTCTATTTTTGTGTTATTTCCAATATCCCAAATTAGAAAGCCTGGAATCAAAGCCCAAGCTTTGTTGATTATTTCATTCTCAGAGAAATTTTTCCTCCAAATCCTTAAAGTACTAGTGATGCTACCCATGTCCCTATCTGTTTGATTGAAGATTGAAGCCACCCAATTCCATAGGGTGGAGGTGAAATGCCATAAGTTGAGCAGGTGCTCCATAGACTCTTCTTGTAGTTCACATAGCAAGCATTTAGAAGGACCAACTACCCCTCTTTTCTTGAGGTTTTCCCAAGTCAAAATTTTTTTATGATGCACTAACCACATGAATAATTTGATTTTCATCCATATTTGGTTCTGCCATAGGTCCTTCCATACTTTATTAGGGTTTGGGAAGTCAAGCCCAAGGACTATTCTCTTGGCCTCTCTGAGGTTACAATTGCCTTCATTGTTTTTACCCCATCTTAGTTGGTCTAAAGATGTTGATGTCAGAATATTTCTCTATTCCAAGATGGATGTAATAGCTTTTTCCTGGGTTTTCAACGGGGATTCATCACTGTATACCAAGTTCTTCCATATTCTCCATTTTTTATCACTTTTGTCCTTCTCCTAGAAATCATTTACCCTGAGTAACCCTTTGTCATCAATATCCTTTTTGAGATTAGTAAATTCTTCTTTTACTAGTTTGGGTTCATGTTTCCAATTATCTTCCCAAAACCAAGCAAGGTTTCCATCTTTGATTTCCCAAAAACTGTTTTTTTGAACAATGGCTCTATTCTCCCAAGCCCTGTTCCAAATGTGTGAGCCCTTAATGATCCCGGACATTTTAATGTAATCCTTTTCTTGCCAATTGTTTGCATATTTCTATTTCCAAACTTTGTCCCATGGCAAAACCAATTCCTTTAGCCATCTCCACCATAGTTTTGCCTCCATGACTGTGTTTAGGGTTTCAGGGTCATCAAGTCCCAAACCTCCATGTGTCTTAGGTTTACAAATCCTTTCCCAGGCTACCAAAGCCCATTTCTTTTTCTCTTCCCCTTTGGCCCAAAGAAAATCTCTTTGGATATTTCTGATGTGTTGCACAACTCCATTTGGAACTAGAAGGGCTAAAAACATGAAGATGGGGATAGTTTGAAGGATAGCTTTTGTGAGCACTAGACGACCTTCTAAATTCAGAGACCTGTTTGTCCATTTATGGATTTTGTCCTGGAGTTTATTAGTAACTAGCTCCCACACTACCTTTCTTAGTGGTTTCTCTGTCAAAGGCACCCCCAAATATTTGGAGGGAAGCATGTCTCTTTGAAAGCCCAGGATTGTGGTAAGGTTTCTTTGAATTGCAATATCAATATTAAAAAAGAAAATCTTGGATTTGGTAAGACTTACCTCTGTGCTCGCAGCCAAAGCAAAGTCGTTCAGGATTTTCTTGAAGGCATGAGCTTCCTTGACAGCTGGCATACCCTGTAGCATGGTATCGTCCACAAATTGTTGATGGGTCAAGGCATCCCCATTTAGAGTGATTTTAAGACCCTGGATTTTGCCTTCAACCTTGGCATATTTGATCGCATTGCCTAAACCTTCCATCTTGAGAATAAAGAGGAAGGGTGAAAGCGGATTTCCTTGTCTGAGTCCTCTTGTGGACTTAAAGGTTCTAGAAGGTGAGCCATTAAGCAAGATTGAAAAGCTTGAGGTGGTTACAAGGGCTTTCATCCATCTTATCCAGTTATGGTCAAAGCCAAATGCTATTAGAACTTCCCTAATGTATGCCCAACTTAGCTTATCATAAGCCTTCTCTAGGTGAAGCTGAATGATCATACTTGCCTACTTATTGCTCTTAAGTGAGTGAACCACCTAGTGAGCTTAAATGATGTTATTAAGAATTTTCCTGCCTTCCACATATCGAGTTTGCTTCCTAGACACTAGAGTTGGAAGAAGGGGTTTAAGCCTATTTGAAATTATTGTGGAAACAATATTATACACCACATTGCATAATGCTATGGGTCTAAATCTATCTGGTGTCATGGCGTTATCCTGCTTTGGAATTAAGGTTAGGAAAGAGGTATTGAGTGCCTTCAGAATAGTTTTGTTTTTCGTTGAGTCCTCCACCACATCGAATATATCTTGTTTGACTATATCCCAAAAGGCTTTGAAGAAGTCCACATTGAAACCATCTGGACCTGGAGCTTTCCCATCTAGCCTTTCTTTAATGACTTCGCTAACCTCCTCTTCATTCACTGGCCCATGCAGATTAGAATGGTCTTCTCTCATCACTAGCTTGGGAATGTGCTTTGTGAAGTCATTAATAAATTGTGATCTATCCATGGGAGGCTCCTCTGCTATGCCTTCGAAATTTTGGACCAGAGCAGCCTCTATTTCTTGGTGTGCATTGAGCTATTTTCCTTGAATGTCTTTGATTTTCATAATCCTGTTTTGAGCCCTATGCTCAATGGTGGATTTGTGAAAAAAACCTTGTATTCTTGTCTCCTTTTAACCATTGTACCCTTGATTTTTGTTTCCAAAATATCTTCTCTTGCAACATAAGCCCTCCCATTTCTATTGAAGATGGTCCGCTTGTCCCTTACTTTCCTTGGTGAAGCCATCTGTGATCATGATCTGGTTGATTTCTTGTAGCTACCATTCAACTGTTGTTTTGGCTTCGAAGATATTTCCAAACTCATTCTTATTCCAATATTTAAGCCTATATTTGATGTATTTCAATATTTTATGCTGAAGGAACATCTTTGTGCCCTGAACCTACATGCCTTCTGCCCAACATTTTTCAATGTTGCTGAAGAAGTCCAGATGAGTAAGCCACATGTTTTCAAACCTGAAAGGCCTGTTTCTTGGAGTTCCTATAAATGAGGCTTCAAGTTGAATAGGCCAGTGATATGAGCCTCCAAAAGGTAGTATCAAAGCTGATAAGATAGGGCCTGTGAGGAGAAGGTCGTCTGAAATAATGAATCTATCCAGTTTAGAGGTCACTTGAGCTGCTCCTCCCTTCTTATTATTACATGTGAAGATACCATTACTTATCTCTGTATCTGCTAGACTCATGTTGCTTCTGAAATTATGAAAAGCTATAGAATCTCTGCCTAATGATCTAGTCCCACCTCTTTTTTCCAATAGAGATTTGATCATATTAAAGTCTCCTCCCAAAATCTAAGGGATACCCGGATGTCTTTCTCTTATCTCCTCCAGTGAGGCTAGGAGCCTGAGTTTATCATTAGCCTTTTGTGGATCATAAACATTAGCAATCAAATAATCTTCCTTGTCCCCCAAAGGTTGAATGACCATTGATAGATAGTTCCTGGATGCTTCGACATCTAGTATTCCAAATTTCAGATGGTTCTAGAGTGTGAGAATTCCCCCTACTACTTTGTCTGCTTTAACTTCTAGATATTCATACTTAATAATCCATTTGTTGTATATTTCTCTTATTTTTTCTATTGAAAATTTTGTTTCCTAGATAAATACCATGTCCGGTTTTTCATTTTTCATTCTATTGATGAGAATTCTCTGTTTCCTCTTACTTCGTAGACCTCTAATATTCCAAGATGTAAGCTTTATTAAGAAAGATTTGTAAATGAGTAACTTGTAAGATCTTTCATCTTAACTGAGTTTATCATGAGTTTTACACATTCTATTAGCAACTCATTCTGTTTTTTACTTCCTCTTTTTCTTCCTAGATGTTTGGGAGCTTGTCTCAATGTTGCCTCCATCGATTTAACTCCTCCATTTTCTTGACCATCATGATTTCTTTTAACCCCTGCACTTTTTGCTTGAGTTCTCTAGAGGAATAGTTGTTGCACTCTATTAAACTCCTCTTGAGGTAATGACTCCACTCCTTTGGTTTGTCCCTGCTCCAGGAACTTTTCTAGATCGAGGTGCTCCCTATCAAGGATATCGTGCAGTTCATGATCCTCCATTCCCACTTCACTTGGGGTCACCTCTTGGTCCCTGTCAAGTTCCATAGTGCTTGGCTATTTTCAGGTCTATCCTCCATGTTGTCCTCCCTTTCCTTCTCTTCATGGCTATCTTCCAGTTCGTGGTTCTCTTTATCGTTCCCATCTTCTTCTTCTAATATCTTGAATCTATTGTGACTAATCTACTTTTCCTCATTGAATTTCTTTTGGTACTTTCTCCCTCCTCTACCTTTGCCTCCCACTTTGGTAAAACTTTCTGTATCTTTCCCAGAGGTGACTTTAACACTAATCTCAATTTTGTTTAAAGGGAAATCTCTGAATAGGTGATTGTGTTCATGGCATTTTCGGCATCAGAAAGGAACATGCTTGTAGTCCACCGTCTACACCCAATCTTCATCATAAACCTCTATAATTATCTCATCCTGTAGTGCTCCAGAAAGGTCCATTTCTATGCAAATACGAGCAAAGGAAGTGTGTTTTCCTTGCAGTGTGGTCTCTGATATTTAAAAAAAAAAGGCCTACTTTATTGCCTATGGCTTTCAATGATTTTGGCTGCCAATAATCTAGAGGTATGGAATAGAGTCTTATCCATACTGGAACTAAAGTGAATGTCTCTCGCTGCAAAACAAAATTCATGACCCATGGCCACATATAAACGCCTGCAGCAACATAGAAGTATGGCCCTACTTCAAACACCCTGTCTTTATCCTCTAAGTTTGTAAAAACGATTGTGAAGAAACCCTTGGATCTAAGGTGCAGACCTATCTCTCTCTTGGGCTTCCAATAATTCTTTATCCATGCATTTAAATCTTTCTCCATCAGACATAACCCCATGAATTTACATATCACAACATGATTAGCCATGTGCTCCCTATGCACCTGTAGCACTGGATCACTTAACACCACTCTGTCGCCTTAGGTTTACATGGCCCTATGCGATTTCTTTGAGCAGATTTTTTATTGTCTCCCTCTATTCTCTTCTCTTTTCTAATTTCTTCCTGCTTATCTTCCTACTCTTGTGAGCTTCTATTTTCCCATTTCCCTTTTCTTGAACTCTCGATTTCAGTGTCCAGTGGCTTCTTGAAGCGACTGGAGACTGCTTGCCTATAGGAGGGAGTGGAACTCCCCTCCTCTTGCCCCTTCCGTGGTGCCCAACGTTGGTCTTCTTCTGCAAACCCTAGCTTCGTGCGTGTTTTCTCCAGGCGACTTCTCGCTCTTATCTTGTGCAACTTAATAATAGTCATATAAAACAAATTACATTATTGAAGTTTAAAATACGAGAAAGTTAGAAGAAGCCAAACCATTGGCTTTAGAGATACACACATCATATTGGTATGAAATACCTTATGGCATAGTGAGTCATTTTGAGAAAGGTAGTTATCCTAATTCTTGTTTTCTCGTGAAACGTGCATGATTTATTTAAGATAATTCACTATAGTATTAGCATAGCTATATCAATAAATGTGGTTGATAAATGTTGATAGGTGTATATCAACCATATTTATAAATACACATCAATATACAATATTGTATATGAACTTATACATTTATATGAATTTCACTATATACAATGTATATCAATGTACATTAATGTACTTAACTATACATATGCTATTGTGTATATTAATGTACTTAAGTACATATACATTACTATTATGCACACAAATTTATATAAATGTATAGATGTATAGTAATGTTTACACATGACAACAACAATTATTAAAAGACAGTGATGTCTAGTAATGTACATGGAAACAACAATGGCAAGGTGTATTAATGCACTACCAAATAACATTATTCCCTTGAGTTTATAACATTGTTCCTTGGGGTTTTTATACTAGAAACCCAAGAGATTATAATGCGAAGCGAAATATAAACCATAGGGGTTTGTGAATGTGTAGCATTAAAAACCCAAGGGACAGGGGGTTAATAACATTATAAATCCAAATGAATAATAATAAACCCAAGGAACAAAGATTATAAACCCAAGGTATATAAATCCCAAGACAAAGATTATAAACCCGTAAATGAACATGTAAACCCTTAAATATTCGCACAATCCTTCATAGAATAACAAATGTTGGATTTATAATACCTTGGGGTTAATAAATGCAAGGGGTTAATAATAACCCCATAGGTTTACAATATGAATCCCTTCGACAATGACTATTATTATTAATTAATATTAATAACCCAAGTAATTAATTCTACAACCCATACGTTTTGTCAACCCAATGAATTAATATTATAAAACCAAGTTATAAAAACCCTTCGATAAATATTATAAACCAAAAGAAATAATAAACCAAAGGGATCAAAACCAAAAGCCCAAGGGATTATAAATTGAAGTGAATAACACTAAAACTAATGGATAAATATTAAAACCCTTAAATAAACAGGTTTGACCAGAGTTCACCACGGTATATTTTGGAAAACAAAAGCCTTTAGCAATGCAAAGGTGGGATATGCTTTACTATGGTTGACTAATTTTGGGACAAGCTTTGTCACAAAGCGAAATCAGAAAGTAGTTGACCATGGTTGATTTTTCTATTGAGACAACCTTTGTCATTATGCGACATTGAACCATGGTTGAGAATGCCAACTTGTACAAAGAGACAATCCCTCTCACAATAACAAAAGTTGGGTTTATAATCCTTTGGCATTTTTATACTAAAAACCTGAGGAATTATCAAACCAAGGGATTATAATCGAAAGGTAAATATAAAAACGAGGCATTGATAAAAACCTGTTGGCTTTACGATATTAATCCATTGGGTTAGTAAATACATTACTATTAGAACATTATAAACCTAAGCAAATAATAATAAACCCAAGGGAAAAATATTATAAACCCAAGGTATATAAACCCCAAGATAAATATTATAAACCCTTAAATGAACATGTAAACCCATAAATATTCGCAAAATCATTCACATAATAACAAATCTTGACTTTATAATACCTTGGGGTTAATAAACCCAAGGATTTAATAAAGAGTCCATAGGTTTACAATATCAATCCCTTCGGTAACCACTATTAGTATTAATAAATATTATAAACTAAAATGATTAAT
>APFE030939237.1:0-10216 GCA_000404065.3 Pinus taeda | reverse complement strand
CAAGACATTTTGTGAACCCAAGGAATTAATGGTATAAAACGAAGCTATATAAACTCTTCGACAAATATTATAAACCTAGGGAAACTTTAAACCGAAGGGATCAAAACCAAAAACTCAAGGGATTATAAACCCAAGTGAAAAATACTAAACCCAATGGATTTGTGTTATAAACCCAAGACATAAATATTAAACCCCTTAAAGAAATAGGTTTGACGAGAGTTCACCATGATAGATTATGGACAATAGAACCTTTTTGCAATGCAAAGGTGAGCTATGGTTGACTATCTTTGGGGCAATCATTGTCATAATGCAACATCAGACAATGGTTGACCATGATTGATTTTTCTATTAAGACAGTCTTTGTCATTATGCGACATTGAACCATAGTTGAGAATATCAAATTGCATAAAGAAACAATCCTTCTCGCAATAAAAAAAAGTTGGGTTTATAATCCTTTGACATTTTAATGCTAAAAAGCCAAGGAATTATAAACCCAAGGGATTATAATGGAAATGGAAATATAAACCCAAGGGGTTGATAAAAACCCCATTGGGTTTACAATCTCAATCCATTGGGTTAGTAAATATGCGGTAATGATATTACTACTGTAGAATTATAAACCCAAGTGAATAATAATAAACCCAAGGGACAATGATTATAAACCCGAGATATATAAACCCTAAGATAAATATTATAAAACCTTAAATGAGAATGTAAACCTTGAAATATTCACACAATCCTTGATAGAATAACATATGTTGGCTTGATAATACCTTGGGGTTAATAAATCCAAGGGGTTAATAATAACCCCATAGGTATACAATACCAATCCATTTTGTAACCACTAATATTATTAATAAATATTATTAACCGAAGTGATTAATTCTAGAACCCATATGTTTTGTGTACCCAAGGAATTAATATTATAAAACCAAGCTATATAAACCCTTGGAGAAATATTATAAACCCAAACAAATAATAAACCTAAGGGATTATAAACCCAAACGAATAATACTAAACCTAATGGATAAATATTATAAGCCCAAGGCATAAATATTAAAACCCTTAAATAAAACATGTTTGACAAGAGTTCACCACGGTAGATTTTGGACTATAGAAGTCTTTTTACAATGAAAAGGTTGGTTATGGTTGACTACCTTTGGGAGAATATTTGCAACAATGCGACATGAGACAATGGTTGACCATGGTTGATTTTTCTATTGAGGCAATGTTTGTCATTAGGAGACATTGAACCATGGTTTACCATGATTGAGAATGTCAAGTTGTACAAAGAGACAATCCTTTTCAGAATAACAAAAGTTGGGTTTATTATCCCTTGACATTTTAATACTAAAAACCCAAGGAATTATAAACCCAAGGGGTTGATAAAAACCCCCTGGCTTTACAGTATCAATCCATTGGGTTAACAAATATGCAGTAAAGATACTCCTACTATTAATAATAAATATTATTATCTTAAACCTAAGTGATTAAACCCATGTGTATTGTAAATCCAAGGGAATAATAATATTAAACCCTAAGGAATTAATATTGTAAGAGCAAGGTATATAAAGGCTTGAATAAATATTATAATTCAAAAGAAATAATAAACCCAAGCAATCAGACTAAAAACTGAAGGGACTATAAACCAGAGTGACTAAAGCGAAACAATTAGATTATTGAACCCAACTAAAATTAAAGCATAACAACAATGAATTATAAACAAAACGGAAAATTATTTAACCCAAGGGAGATATATTATAAAGCCATGTATACAGACTGAAGAAGAAATAAAGAAAACCCTTGCATATTATAAGCGAAAATGTATTCAACAATACTAACAGAAAGTTGAATGTTTCACAAACACATGAAAACAATATTCAATACAACGGAACAATATTAAACGCTACGAAAATATCAAGTATGAAAAGAAAAAATCAAATAAAATTGACAAACAGTATAACATGTGACAACAACAATGATAAGGAAATCAAATTTTCTGACATTTAAACCCAAAAAATAAGGATTTTATTGACCTTTTATTGAAATCTCTATATATATAGAGATTTATTTCGCGTCTCTTAACATCTAGAAATTGTACAACAAAAATGAAATTCAAATACTCGACCATAACAAAATTGCTTCATGAGAGCCTCTTTCGAAACAAACCTTGAATGGTGACAAAAACAACACAAATTAAAATCAACACGATAATTCTCATGATACTTAATGCTTTCCAACCAATCCCTTCTTGTTTTCCTCCCAACATCCCTTTGGTGCAAATCATACAAGGTTTCCACATTTGATTTCATTACATCCAACAAATAAATATGCTTATCAATAAAACAATGAGGGAAGCCATGTTTCTTATCTAGCCTTTTGCGAATATATGAAACAAAACTTATGTTTGCAACAATAGATTTGATCGCTTTAATGTAATAAATTCCATCGTGGTCATCCATATCTACGTTTCAATGATATAAAGATAGAAAAAAAAATCGTACATTAAGAAACAAGCAAACAAATATATAGAAATAAAAAATAGGTTGAGTTTTTTCATATTTGTATTTGATTTTATAGCCAAAAACAATTTATTGAACATAAATATAATACAATTCAAAATAAGGAGAGAAGAGAGAAAAAACAACACTATAATTATGAAACCAAGGTATATAAACCCTTATATATTTTCTTTATAAACCTTAAACATTTAAACAAAAAACCACCAACAAATCCAAGATCCATGCAATATCTTCCAAACGCTCAATTTATTGACTTTATAAATCAATAAATCTATTCAAATGATGAAAAACTAAGACAAAGAAATTATCAAGTTGCATAAAAAAATTTGGAAGAAGCAACAAAAATTATATAGACCTATTCATCTTTTTCTCAAAGGCGTACAGAAACACTAAACCACACTTGTTGGTTCGAAATGGGTCAACCCAAATCTTCAATGTGACTTATTCGGAAAAACTCTTTATATATTAACACTAAACCATTTGAACAATATTATACCCTTCGAATATGAACTGTAACATTAATAAACCAAATCCATTGATAATATAAACCCAGGTATATAAATCGTATCATAAATATTACAAATGCTAAGAAATAATAAATGAGAGGGATTAATACTAAAAACCCAAAGCATTGTAAACCTAAGGGAATTATATTAAACCCAAGGGACAAAGATTACAAACCCAAGGAATATGAACCCAAAGACGCACGTGATTTTTTTCCAAGCATTCAATTTGAAATTTTGAAAAAACAAAAAACCAAAAATAATAACTAAATCATTTTAGGAAAAAACATAAACTATCAATAACATTTCCAACCACTCTGCCACACTAGTGAACTCAATTCTGGATTAAAAAAACTCAAAATAATATAGACTTCAATTGCCCCTCCTCATTTTCCTTAGTGTAACATAAGCACTATTTTTCATTTTTGCATAACGATGAAAAGAAAAATGCGGTGAAATCCGTAAACCATCAATCTATTTCACTCTCAATATATTTGCAAATTTCAAACCCAACCTCTCTCTATCTCTAGTATCTACAGTTGCTCATTGCAAAGTCATCCCTTATGACTTGTGTATAGTCAAGCGCCATGCCATTTTTAAAGGAATATATCTAAGGTTTCCTCTAACAAATTTCTTGGGTAGGACATTAGGACAATCATTGTAAAATGGAATTCCAATGTACTTCTCAAAAATAACTATATAAAACTGTGGAAGTTGAGGCGGTTCTGTACTAGGTGAATAAAATATATATTCTACAAACCGGACACCACCATTTAGTAAACCAAATTCCACCCACAAATTACACGTAAGTATGACACACTTACCATGACACAATAAGACCTCACGATCAACCACATCATCATCATTGTCAACAATATTCGATCTCCTAGTAGATTCTACAACACATCTTGCAACTGGGAAATTCAAGGATTTGAGCATTTTGGGATTGTGTAATTTAACGAGATCATTTGTTGCAAACAAGTGAAGTGAATAATCCATTAGCACTCAGAACGTACCTCAAGGCTAAGAAGAGGCAATTTTGAGGTAACCATAGACCAAGCTTTCAATCTAGCATCTAGCCCTGCCAGACCAGAGAGGGCTCTCTCTTTGCCAACAAAAAGTCGATGTGATAACTGAATCTTAGGCTAGCTATGGAGTGTGGGGATTTGTTTGAAAGGTTTTGGGTCAAAATAGCAAGAGAAAGGATGATTGGGCTATGGATTCAATGCCAGTTTCTGCAGGCATCAAATAGGGGATGCATCTCCAGTTGTAGTGTTAGATGAAAGAGAAACACGAGGTTCCTCAACAGAGCATCTAGCAAAGGATGAATTCTGCAAAGACAACCATTACATCTAACAACAAAATCATCATGAAAGGAGCATCATAGGGGACGGATTCCTAACATATCTCTTAGATAATGTTGTAACAAGGTAGAGAAAACAAAAATATGTAAGTGAATTATAGGAAAAAGATACTAAATAGTAAACACCGTGATGGATCCCAGGTCCAAAGGGCAGAAAATTGCTTTATTAAAGTAATATTCAAATAAGTTTTACACAGTCCAAATGCCTCTTCCTTTTGAAAAAATCCAACGTCTACACTATGAAATTCATCAAATATACATTTAGCTCACCCCTGTACTAAGGGAATTGAGCTCAACCATCTTCTTCAAAATAGAATCAATGACATTAAACTTGGATCGAATTTCTCAAAATAGGTGTTAAAGATGAACTCGTATCTCCTAAACCGTAGTACCTATTACAAAACAGAAAGAAGTTTTTGTAGATAAGGTCATTTTTGAGAAACAACTCTCTCAAAATTTGGAAATTCGTTTCCAGTTGCTTTGAATCTATGCCACAAAATCATCTCTAAAACAGAAAATCATTAAAAATATAAATCTGTAAAAATAAGCTGTAAATATCTAGTCAAATATTCCACTTCATGACACTTGTGAATAAACTAAAAGAGATTTTTGTTATATGGCTCGTGTTTAAGAAACACCTCCTTGAGTTTCTCAAAATTACTTTCCATCTTTTGTAAAATGGCACTGCACTAAAATGACTAAAATAGTACAATAAATGAAAATTTTGTTTTAATGTAGGCTCCAAATATCACTCCATATCTCTCACATAGTAGCACCTGTGCATAAAATCAAGGAGGGTTTTTTATTTGGTATGTGAAGGAGAAAAACCCTTTTCACTTTTGTAAATTTCCTATCCAAACTGATTTTGTAGTAAACTTGTCCCTGTGTGCAACAACTGACCTCAAAACATGCATAGCCAAGAATCAATCATTCATTTTGATCATATATTCTGATCCAGAAACTGGTTACGAGAGTGTAATATACCGTTAGAAATATGTTTCTGAGCTACTTCTGATGGACATAATTAGGATATGATTTGCACTGAAAATCATGTGCAAAATATCTCTGAAAACCAGACATAGTAAGATCTCATTTTGATCCTTGGTGACAGGCTGTGAAGACTGGAACTAACATTGACCTTATTGGGGATGGCAGCTCCTTGGAGGTGTCAAGAACACTATAGACCGAGTGCCTCATCCATTGGTAAATATGGTCACTAACAGTTGTAAACCCAAAATACTCATACCAATCCAAAAACATATACATACTGCAATTTGTACATTAGGAAACAAAAACAAATGCCGAAAACTGAAATACTGCTTTGGGCAGCTTATTTATGTACAACCCTACCCTAATTTTCTGCAAAATTGATAGATCAAGTAATGTTGTAATGCCAGACCAACCAATCAAGTAACTTTGACAAGGATGCTGCTTGGAAGTGCTCGAACCAGGACACAATTGGAAATGTTGATAGCCATATATGCACAAAATGAGTCTGGTTGTGTAAAATACAATCTGGTTTGTCATTCAAAAAGAAAAAATACTCCATATATGCAACGACAAGATCATAGAAACTAGACCATGTCCATTGCCCTAACTCCTCAACATATGCTTCCAGCTGCAAAATGTCAATGCGGGCATCCATATACAACCCTATGGTTTCTTGTTTTGAAGGAGGGAGAGTTTCCAAGAACTTTTTGGGATCTCAGAATTCATATGATTGGATTTGATCATTCTATACTGAATCTCCTTCTCAAATTTTTCAACAACTAACTCAAAGAAACCATTTTTATCTTTAGGAGGAAACTTCATAGATCTCAAACATTGAAGCATGGTAATGAAATATACTTCATCAATTTCAATATCCACTAATTGATCTCTAACTTCTTTTAAAGCTTCACAAAACACAGGGTTTGTCATACCCTACCATGTTATTTTAGTGCATGAATGGATTAGTAAGCTCTGGAATCTCTAGATTGAGTTGGAGTTGCCAGGTGAATGTTTTAACCTTCATATGTGTCTGACTGTTGTCCACCATCAGCAACCAAATCTGCAACTTGAACGATCTTTCCTAGAGAAGATCTGTCACCTCATCCCTGGCAATGACGCCAGTACGTTAGCACTCAGAATGTACCTTAGGGCTGAGAAGTGGCAATTCCAAGGTAACCACAAACCAAGCTTTCAATCTGGCATCTAGCCCTGCCAGACCAGAGAGGGCTCTCTCTTTGCTAACAAAACGTGGCTGCGATAATTGAACCTTAGGCTAGCTATGGAGTGTAGGGATTTGTTTGAAAATTTTTGGGTCGAAACAGCAAGAGAAAGGATGATTGGGCTATGGATTCATTGCCAGTTTCTGCCGGAAAACTTGGAGCAAATTGAGTGCCATGTTCAGCCAGATAGAAGATTGCAAAGGTGAGAAGAATAGAGGGGAGAAAGCTCGCTGCCCTGTAGGCATCAAATAGGGGATGGGTCTCCAGTAGTAGGGTTAGATGAAAGAGAAACATGAGGTTTCTCAACAAAGCATCTAGCAAATGATGAATTTTGCAAAGACAGACATTACATAGAAAATCAAAATCATCACGAAAAGAGCATCATAGAGGATGGATTCCTACCATATCTCTTAGATAATGTTGTAACAGGGTAGAGAAAAAAGAAATATGTAAGTGAATTATAAGAAAAACATACGTAACAATAAACACCGTGATGGATCCCAGGTCCAAAGGGCAGAAAACTGCTTTATTAAAATAATATTCAAAGAAGTTTTAGCTCATCCCTTTACTAAGGTAATTGAGCTCAACCATCTTCTTCAAAATAGAATCAATTACATTAAATTTGGATCGAATTTCTAAAAATAAGTGTTAAATATGAACTCGTATCTCGTGAACCATAATGCCTGTTACAAAACAGAAAGAGTTTTTTGTATATAAGGTTGTTTTTGAGAAACACCTCTCTCAAAATTTGGACATTCGTTTCCAGTTGCTCAGAATCTATGCCACAAAATCATCTCTAAAACAAAAAATCATTAAAATTTTAAATCTGTAAAAATAACTCTGTTAACAATCTAGTCAATTATTCCACTTCATGACATCTGTGAATAAAATGAAGAGATTTTTTGTGATATGGCTTGTTATTAACAAAAAACTCCTTGTGTTTCTCAAAATTACTTTCCATCTATTGTAAAATGGCACCACACTAAAATTACTAAAACAGTAAAATAAATGAAAATTTTGTTTTATTTTAATGTAGGCTCCAAATATCACTGCATATCTCCCACATAGCAGCACCTGTGCATAAACTGAAGGAGGTTTTTGTTATTTGGTATGTCATGGAAAAAATCCCTTTTCACTTTTGTAAAATTCTTGTCCAAACTGAATTTGTAGTAAACTTGTCCTTGTGTGCAGCAACTAACCTCAAAACATGCATAACCAAGAATCAACCATTCATTTCGATCATATCTTCTGATCCAGAAACAAGTTATGGGAGTGTGATATACCGTTAGAAATATTTTTCTGAGTTTCTTTTGATGGACATACTTAGGATATGATTTGCATTGAAAATCATGTGTAAAACATCTCTGAAAACTAGACATAGTATGAGCCCATTTTGATCCCTGGTGGCAAGCTATGAAGACTGGAACTAACATTGGCCTTATTGGGGATGGTAGCTCCTTGGAGGTGTCAAGAACACCATAGACCGAGTGCCTCATCCATTGGGAAATATGGTCACAAATCGCTGTAAACCCAAAAAACGCATACCAATCCAAAAACATATACATATTGCAATATGTACATTAGGAAATGAAAACAAATGCTGAAAACTGAAATGCTCCTTGGGCAGCTTATTTATGTACAACCCTACCCTACTTTGCTAAAAAGTTGATAGATCAAGTAATGATGTAATGCCAGACCAACCAATCAAGTAACTATGACAAGGATGTTGCTTGTGAGTGCTCGATCCTGGACACAATAGGAAATGCTCACAGCCATATATGCACAAAATGAGTTGGCTGTGTAAAATACAATTTGGTTTGTCATTCAAATTGAAAAAATACTCCATATATGCAACAACAGGATCATAGAAACTAGACCATGTCTCCTACCCTAACTCCTCAACATATGCTTCCAGCTGCAAAATGTCAATGTAAACATCCATATACAACCCTATTGTTTCTTGTTTTGAAGGAGGGACAGTTTCCAAGAACTTTTTGGGATCTTGTAATTCATATGATTGGATCTGATCTTTTAAATACTGAATCTCCTTCTCAAATTTTTCAACAACTAACTCAAAGAAACCAGCTTAGCTTTAGGGGGAAACTTCAGAGATCTCAAACATTGAAGCACGGTAATGAAAAATACTTCATCAATTTCAATATCCACTAATTGATCTCTAACTTCTTTTAAAACTTCACAAAACACAGGGTTTGCCACATACCCTACCATCTTATTTTAGTGCATGAATGGATCAGTGAGCACTGGAATCTCTGGATTGAGTTGGAGTTGTCAGGTGAATGTTTCAACCTTCACATGTGTCTAATTGTTTTCCACCATCAGCAACCAAAACTACAACTTGAACGATATTTCTCAGAGAAGATCTATCACCTCGTCCCTCAAAATGACGCCAATATGTTAGTACTCAGAACATACCTCAAGGCTAAGAAGAGGCAATTCTAAGGTAACCACAGACTAAGCTTTCAATTCGGCATCTAGCCTTGCCACACCAGAGAGGGCTCTCTCTTTTCCAACAAAATGTGGCTACGATAACTAAATCTTAGGCTAGCTATGGAGTGCAGGGATTTGTTTGAAAGGTTTTGGGTTGAAACAATAAGAGAATGGATGATTGGGCTATGGATTCAATGCCAGATTCTTCCGGCAAACTTGGGGAAAATTAAGTGCCATGTTCAGCCAAATAGAAGATTGGAAATGTGAGAAGAATAGAGGGGAGAAAGTCCACTGCCCTACAGGCATCAAATAGGGGATGGATCTCCAGTAGCGGCGTTAGATGAAAGAGAAACATGAGGTTGCTCAATAGAGCATCTAACAAAGGATGAATTCTACAAAGACAACCATTACATATAACAACAAAATCATCATGAAATGAGCATCATGGGGGATGGATTCATAACATATCTCTTCGATAATGCTATAAAAAAGTAGAGAAGGAAAAAATATGTAAGTGAATTACAGGAAACACATACTGAATAGTAAACACCGTGATGGATCCCAGGTCCAAAGGGTAGAAAATTGCTTCATTAAAATAATATTCGAAGAAGTTTTACACAGTCCAAATGCCTCTTCCTTTTGCAAAAATCCAACCTCTACACTATGAAATTCATCCAATATATACATTTAGCTCATCCCTATACTAAGGGAATTGAGCTCAACCATCTTCTTCAAAATCGAATCAGTTACATTAAACTTGGATTGAATTTCTAAAAACAGGTGTTAAGGATGAACTAGTATCACCAGAACTGTAGCACCTGTTACAAAACTGAAAGAGGTTTTGTAGATAAGGTCATTTTTGAGAAAAACCTCTCTCAAAATTTGGAAATTCATTTCCCATTACTCGGAATCTCTGCCACAAAATCATCTTTAAAATAGAAAGTCATTAAAAACAATGTAAACTTTGAAACGGGAACTATAAACCCAAAACGGGAACTCTGGCAAAAAAAACCCCGTAAAAACATCAAAAATAGTGCTAAAAGCGAAAAGTGTTGGTGCTGGAATAACACCTTTTTTTTTAGGGTAAAATTTTAACATGTTTTAAAAATGGTGGTCAAAACCAATTTTTTGTGCAAAAATTGTCCAAAAAACACCCTCAAAGTGGAGTGT
>APFE030939233.1:0-16167 GCA_000404065.3 Pinus taeda | reverse complement strand
ATAAACAATGCGAGAGCATAACACATAAAACACATATACATAGAGATTTTCCCCTGGATCCCAAAATTGGGACTACCATCTTGATTTTTCATTATGTTCCTTTCAATGTTACAATACATATTTATAAATGCCGAAGCATCCAATACCATGGACTAAAAACCATCGCATCCAAAACCATGGATCGAAAACCATTGCATCCAAAACCATGCATGAAAATCATTCACAAAACCATAGGTGGGTCCGTCCAACCTAACATAGGGTCCCAAACCAAACTTTTTCGGGGCACTGCCTCACACCTGCACCCCTCAAACCTACTGTGACCCCCCCGCTATGCAATCCATGTAATGAAGGGGGGGCTCCACCCCCCCTTTAACCCCCCGGTTAAGTACGTGGGCTAGTCATGGAAAGAATATAACACAAACCCAATATAAAGAATTTTCTTTGGTTAATAGAACTCGTATAGATGAAGTAAGTAGTAGAGAAGCTAAATATGATATAGAAGAACAACCTTTAATAGACCCATCCAAGTGGAACCCCCTTGAGCTCACAAGCTCCCAAGGCTATAAAGATACTACTATGTATGTACTTACAAAGAAAATCATTCTTAAATAAGTTGAGTTAAAAATCTGCATCTTTGGGGAAGTAACCCAAATTGTTGGGTTAAAACTGTTTCAAGATAAGGAGCTAGAAAAGTTTAAAGAATATGTAAAAGCCAAAAAATATGCATATATACATTTTGGAGGAATAAGACTTGTTTTAGTTCCATTATTCCAGAATGGAATAAATGCTCCTGTCTTAGCAGAGCTATTTGACTCTAGACATCTAGAATATGAGCAAGGTAGAATTGGGTCCATAACAGGCAACCTGATTGCAAGATGTTAGTATGGTACTATTTATCCAAACTACATCATGAGCCTATCAAATAAACATCTAAAAGATGCATGGAAGTTAATGGTGGGAGTACAACATCTAAAAATGTTACCAGAGTCTGAATATTTGTCAATAATAATGCAAGCTTATTTCTAGCTAACAAATACAACTCATCCAAAAATGAAACAACCCATACTTAAAGACTATGCCACTATAGGCTTAGCAACTGCAGATGCCCAAGGGGTGACATATGAAGAAGTAGGACTACCAAAAAATTGGTACTTTGAGTATCAAGATGCAAATAAAGAAAGAAAGAAAGAAAAACGTACACAAAGGATAGTTTCATCTGAAGGAAAGATTCAAATCGTTCCTTCACATTTAGATCAAATAGAAAGACCTATATTTCAACCACCTAGGCTATCTATAGATATCCCACAAAATCTGGTAGACATAGAAAGGTCTAGCAAACCCAACAACAGTAGGTCGAGCAAATCTGAAAGTAGTAGTCGTCTAATTATTCCCGAAGAAAAACCTTTCATGGTTAAAGCATTCAGATTTAAAGGGATTATATTTCAAGAATAATCATTACCAAATGGATACAAGTCATTAAAATAATCTATAAACCAGAAAGCCTTTAGAACTACTAGTTCATCCTCAAAACCCCCAGTCGAGGAATGGCGATTTCAGAATAAAAGATTTCACAAAGGTGGAAAATGGCCACCTAAGACCAAACACTGCACAACTAGTGACAATAGATCACATCAGCCAGCTACAAGAGCAGACTGTGCTTTTCTAATAGAGCATTCAGTGACATCCCCGAAAGATTTAGAAGAATCTTACCAACTTTCAAATCATCTTTCTAATTGGTGTAATCATGCAGATGTAGCCATAGATGATTTGGGTTGTCAAGTAGAACGAATTCTGTTGAATCTAAAGTTAATCCACGATAATCAAACTTTAGATAAACAAGAAAAAGATAAGTGAAGGAAGAAAAGAGAACTTAAAAAAAAAGAAATAAAAAGTCAGAATCTAACAAATTTGAAAATCTAGGCATATGGCAATTCCATAAAGAAGATTCCGAAGCTACAAGTTCTCAATTTGTTGCTGAACCCACTAGGATAGGAGTTTTGTCGTTTTCTGAAGGGGAAGGGTTAAGTAGAAAGCAACAAGTATTCTTTGGATTAAAAAAAGGTGATTTTAAATTAGAAGATGCAACTAATAAATTTCCAAGATTTATCAGGCCATGTTTAAACGAAGCACATATTTTCCATTCTGTAGCAAAGTATCCAAAAGTGGAAGAAGGTCTAATGGAATCCAATAGCAATGGCTATATTTTAGATTTAGATCATACAAACAACCTAGAAGACTTGATCAGAGTATGGATTGGTGCTTTATGGCAAATGCAAATAACAACCAAATTAGATAATGTTGCAATCTTTAATTTGGCAAAGAAAAGAATCACTGGAATAGTCTAAACCACAAGAAGAAAAAGAAGAGGTCATAAAGGCATGATTAGAAGTTTTTGAACAATTACTCAAGACTCAGTTCTGTATAGAACCAAAGGACTCTAAGAAACAGGCAATGGTGGATCTAGCCTGTATGGAATTAAAAGATGCCAAAAGATTAGAAGAGTTCTCCAAAGAATATTTTAGGTTGGTAATAAAAACTGAGCTAAGCAATGATTTAATGACTAAAGTCACATTTTTGTCAAAACTCTCGCACAACATAGGTGACGTAGTAATGAAAGATCAAGAAGAAAAGGATAGAAAGTTGCAAGCTATCTATTGGGTAGATCTCATAAATCATTGTAAACAAAAACTAAAATATCTTTGCTGGAAGAAAAATTCTCAAGAAAATGCTACCAAACATCACAAGAATGTTGTAAAGAAATACTCCCATGGACTCCGATAAAAAGAACAAATCATAAGAAAAGACACTTTGGGAAATATAGGATAAAACGGGTAGCATATCCAAGGAAGCCATTTCCAAAATACAAATACATAAAAAGAAGAAATGCTCCAGTCAAAGATGGATGTTGCTTTATCTATAAGAAAAAAGGACACTTTGCTGCTAAATGTCCTAAGAATACTTCATCAAAACTGAAAAAATGTATGGAAATGGATGAATTTGTAGACAATTGGTCTGTTGTAGATAGTGAAGATGAATGCTCTGATGTATATTTTCTATCTAAAACGGAAGACACAATAGAAGAAGAAGGTCTAGATACAAGCCAAAAAATGAATATTTCTATTGGATCAGATTATAAGATAGAATCAGAATTAGAAACTATAAGCGAATACAACCAAACAAAATTAAGTGAAACAGACGACATATTAGAAGAATCACAGGAAGAGGAAAAACATGCAGAACTAGCAAAAATCAAAGGAAAAGGAAAGGTAAACGACATATATTCAAAAGATCCAAGTTTTTGTCCAATTCCCAAGAACATTGGTTAGTCCTACAGAATTCTCACAACAGTATGATTTAGAAGCTGGAGTGAACCTAATGAAGAAAATAGTCAGAGAAAATGATCTATTGTACATAACAGTAGAAATTCAATCAGGTAAGGATTGGGTTGAGGTAGATCCGTTCATTGATTCAGGAGGTTCAAACAATTTGGTCAGGGAAAAAAGGTAAACGACATATATTCAAAAGATCCAAGTTTTTGTCCAGTTCCCAAGAACATTGGTTACTCTACATAATTCTCACAACAATATGATTTAGAAGCTGGAGTGAACCTGATGAAGAAAATAGTCAGAGAAAATGATCTATTGTACATAACAGTAGAAATTCAATCAGGTAAGGATTGGGTTAAGGTAGATCCGTTCATTGATTCAGGAGGTTCAAACAATTTGATTAGGGCAAGTTTGTTCAAATCCTCATGGAAACAATTAAGGAACATAATAAATTCAGGAACCACTAGAGGTAATGTAACTCTCACCCATTATGTAGATAATATTCCTATGAATATAGGGGGGAGCATTAAAAAATTGTCAGCAATCCAGTATTATGATCAGTCAAGTAGTCTGATATTGGGCATGTCCTTTATAACATCAATCCTCCCAATGACAATAGCTAAAGATAAAATCATCTGCAACATCAAGAATAAGGTAGTCTATGTAAATATAATTTCTTTAGCTGAATCAAATGTAAAAAGCAGAAAAACTAGCAAAAAACAAAAAAACGAGGAAACCAGAAAAATATAGCAATGATTGGAAAGAAGTATTGCAAACATATGAAGTAAAATAAAAAAAACATCATGTTAATAAATCTATTAGAGAAGAAAGCTGGTCAGACGAACAAAAAGAAATCCAAAGAAAGTTACTCAAATTCCGTTCCAGTGATCCCCAAGAATTTTGGGACAAAAAAAGCCCAATGTAGGACATTGAAACACTCTATGATAACAGAGTGCAAGGAGGGGTTATTCTATGCACACCTCAATATGAACAAGAAATGAAAACTCAGGTAAAGGAACTTCTTAAACTAAATTTAATTGAAGAATCTACATCTTAGTATTCGTGCTCAACTTTCATTGTTAAAAATCATGCAGAAGTGGTAAGGGGAAAAGCCAGAATGGAAATTAATTATAAAACACTTAATGAAATCACAAAGGAATTAAAATATCCACTACCAAGGCAAGAGGTTATAATGCAGAAGATACAGACGTAAAAAATCTTCTCAAAATTTCATATGAAGCGCAGGTATTATCAAATATAGATTAAACCAGAAGATTGGCACAAAACAACTTTCACTTGCTCGACCAGTTTCTTCCAATGGAATGTAGTTCCATTTGGTCTAAAAAATGTACTTGCTTTCTTTCAACGATGAATGGACATCATCTTTAGCAGGTATGATTTCATAATTGTATATATTGATGACATATTAATTCATAGTGAAAATATTGATGAACATATTCTCCATTTGTATATATTCATAAAAGAAGTGGAAGCACATGGGATTGTGTGATCAGATCGAAAATTAGAATTGTTCAAAGAAACTATTGAGTTTCTAGGAATAATCGTTATCAATGGACAAATTCAAATGAACCCCACATTGTATAGAAGATAACTAGTTTCCCAGATGAATTACAAGATAAAAATCAAATCCAAAGATTTTTGGGAATTCTGAATTATGTACATAAATATATTCATAAATTATTTGAAAAAACATAAGCTATTAGAAAACACTTGAATGGCGGATGGAGCAGTTTAGCGACCAAATCAGTACATTATATTGGTATCAAAGCCCCATTCTGTTTTTGGTTATTGTTAACATGGATAGAATGATGAAAGCATTTTCTTTGGTTAATAGAACTCATATAGATGAAGTAAGTAGTAGAGAAATTGAATAGAACTCGTATAGATGAAGTAGTAGAGAAGCTGAATATGATATAGAAGAACAACCTTTAATAGACCCATCCAAGTAGAACCCCCCTCAGCTCACAAGCTCCCAGGTCTATAAAGATACTACTATGTTTGTACTTACAAATAAAATCATTCTTAAAGAAGTTGAATTAAAAATCTGCATTTCTGGGGAAGCAACACAGATAGAAGTTTTGTCTTTTTTTGAAGGGGAAGGATTAAATAGAAAGCAACAGGCATTCTTTGGATTAAAAAAAGGTGATTTGAAATTAGAAGATGCAGCTAAGACATTTCCAAGCTTTATCAGACCAAGTTTAAACAAAGAACATGTTTTCCATTCTGTACCAAAGTATCCAAAAGTGGAAGAATATCTAATGGCATCCAATAGCAATGGCTATATTTTAGATTTAGATCATATAAACAACCCAAAAGACTCAATCAGGGTATGGATTTGTTCTTTATGGAAAATGAAAATAACAACAAAATTAGATAATGTTGCAATCTTTAATTTGGAAGAGAAAAGAATGACTGGAATAGTCTACACATGGTGGAGAATGCCACCACAAGAAGAAAGATAAGAGGTGATAAAGGAAGTATTAGAAGTTTTTGAACAATTACTTAGGACTCCGTTCTGTATAGAACCAGAGGACTCTAATAACCAGGGAATGGTGGATTTAGCCCATATGGAATTAAAAGATGCCAAAAGATTAGAAGAGTTCTCCAAAGAATATTTCAGGCTAGTAATAACAACTGAGCTAAGAAATGATTTAATGACTAAAGTCACATTTCTATCAAAACTCCCACACAACATAGGTGACTTAGTAATGAAAGATCTAGAAGAAAGGGATAGAAACCTGCAAGTTATCTATTGGGTAGATCTCATAAATCATTGTAAACAAAAATTGAAATATCTTTGCTGGTAGAAAAATGCTCAAGAAAGTGCTACCAAACCATCACAAGAATGTTGTAAACAAATACTCCCATGGACTCCGATAAAAAGAACAAATCATAAGAGAAGACACTTTGGGAAATACATGATAAAACGGGTAGCAAATCAAAGGAAATCGTTTCCAAAATACAGATACATAAAAAGAAGAAATTCTCCAGTCAAAGATGGATGTTGTTTTATCAGATCAAAAATTATAATTGTTCAAAGAAACTATTGGGTTTCTAGGAATAATCGTCATCAATGGAAAAATTCAGATGCAACCCCACATTGTACAGAAGATATCTAGTTCCCAGATGAATTACAATATAAAAATCAAGTCCAAAGATTTTTGGGAATTCTGAATTATGTACATAAATATATTCCTAAATTATTTGAAAAATAGAAGCTATTAGAAAACACTTGAATGGAAGATGGAGCAGTTTAGTAACCAAATAAGTACAATAGATAAAAAAGGAAGCACAGAGCTTACCAAAACTCAAACCTCCAGGAACAGGACAATTAATTCTTTAGACAGATGCATCCGATGAATACTGGGGAGCGGTATTGCTTGAAAAAGGAGAAAATCAAGAAGAACAAATCTGTGCATATAAATCAGGTGAGTTTTCTCCTAGTCAGAAAAATTATTTCACAATAGAAAAATAAACTTTGGCTATATTCAATGGAATCTAGAATTTTGAATTCTTTTTTTTCCACTGGAAAAATCAGTAACTTTCATTAATATTAGAAAATTACATATAGCAGATGCCGATGGCATTACAGAGAAGTTCATAGCAAAAATCACCTCGCAGGGTGTTGTGTCAGATGGTATCAATAATTATGCTGGGTTACATAATAAGTCTGGCTGTTCAAGCCTAATTCTCCGATACAAAAGTACAATATATGTTTCATAGTTCAAAAAACCAGTTCATTTTATCAGAAAATATTCTCCAAAACTGTCAGTGTTCGGGACTGATGTCCCTCTGGTCTCTCTGATCTATATATGGCTTGTGGTAGAAGCGGTGCTCCTCTTCATCATTCTGTTCCACCATTAGCCATTCTCCCCTGGGAAGTAGCGATGCCGCTTTGGATAATTGGTCAGCCACGCAGTTTTGTTCTCTGTAAATATGAACACAAGTGAAATGATTAAATGCTGCTTTGAGGGTGAGTGCATCTTGTAGAATATTGTTGAGAGTGTATGAATGACATTCAGTAGCATTATTAATCCAGTTAACAACCAGCATTGAGTCTCCATATATATTAATATCTGTAATATGATGAGTTAAAGCAATTTGCAATAGGTTACGAATGGCCGATAGTTCTGCATAATTGTTGGACCCAATTCCCAGACCCATTTTTGCAAGATAGCGATGATATTCATTGATATGTAAGACAAAACCCCCTCCACACCCATTTTGGTTTGCTGCCCCATCAAAAAAAGCCCACGGGGTGGATCTGCCAATGTTGGGCATGCGTTGTATATGCCTGGGCCGGGTAGGAGGTGGATCGGGGAGCTCTTTGTAAGCAGCTATGATCGTGGCTTCAACACGGTGCCAAGCAGCCGGTTGATCGTCGAAGATAGTGCGATTTCGCGCCAGCCAGGTGTACCAAGATGCTATGATGGGGAGATTTAGCAGTTTTGAGCCCGGGTGGGTATGCGTCCAGGCCTCCCATGCGTCCGATAGGTTGATCCCCTCCCAGTGCGCCGTAATTCCCAGATGCTCGTGGATGTTCGTCCAAAGTGTGAGAATAGCAGGGCAGCGCAGAAGTATGTGATCTGTGTTTTCAGATGCAGCCTTACAGAAAATACACCAGGATGGTCCATAGATGGATCTCCGAGTGAGATAGTCACCAGTTGGTACAAAACCCTTGAGGGCACACCAGAAAAATAGCTTTGATCGGGGAGTGGCCTTAAGCTTCCAAATAGTGTTCCACCACGGAAGTATTGGATCAGGTACGTTATGTGATATGAGGGCCCTGTATCCATGTTTTGGTGCGTATGTACCATGTTCCGCAGGGCACCAAATTAGTTCATCCGGGCCTTGTTTAATTCGAATGTGAGATTCTGTTAATGCCAAGATGTAATTACTCCATTCCTGATGCCATTGAGGTGGGAGGTCCAGTTGTCGGGCTGACTTCCAAGCTTGGGAGAAAATATCAGTGTGAAGTGGATCAGCGATGTGAGCAAAATGTCTAATGTCGCGGGCCTGTAGGTAGGCAATTAGATCCTGATTTAGAGTGTGTCTACCCCCACTATTGATCCATGGGTCCAAGCCAATTCTGCCCGTCAACCCATCATTGATTCGCCAGGCAAGATTGTCTCTTATAAGAGGAAGAGCATGTATCAGAGCCTTCCAAACTGATGAACATCCCGTGTATGACCAATTTGGTAATCGAGCCCAATCCAGGATACTTTGAGGCCATATGTATTTGTGATAAGAAACCTGTGTCCAGAGATTTTGACTGTATAGTAATGTCCACCCCATTTTGGCTGCCAGAGCCGTGGCGAATGCAGGAAGATCTTTAAGACCCCATCCACCCCATTTCTTGGGTTGTGCAATTTTCTTCCAGCTGATCCATGCGAAGACTCTCTTATCCTGGCTCCCATTCCAAAGGTATCGATTGCACAACTGCTGCAATCGCCCGAGGATATTTCTAGGTATCCAAGCCAGTGCCATCCAGAAGACTGGGGTAGCCTCCAGCACAGATTTTATGAGCACCAATCTGCCAGCTCTGGAGAGGTATCTGAAACTCCATCCAGTAAGTCTTTTCTCCAATTTGGCCACCAACCAGACCCAGTCAGCTATCCATTGGCATGTGGGCTTCAGGATAAAACCCAGGTATTTAAGCCCTCTATCCAGAGGGTGGACTGAGTAGGGGAAAGCCTGTATGGCCATTCGGGACTCCTATACCAATGTACGGGCACAGGTGATGGTGGATTTCAACTGATTTGGCAACATCCCCGTGGCTACTGAGAATAGTTTAAGGATCCTAGAGAAAGTTCTAGAGTCACGAACACTTCCATCCAGTAGAATAAGAACGTCGTCCACGAAGAGAAGATGTGTGAGATAGCAGAGATCAGTTATGCGAAGGCCTCCAATATCGCCATCCCGCTTCATGGATTCCATGAGCCAGCTGAGACCCTCCATGACCAGGAGGAAGAGCAGGGGCGATAGAGGGCATCCTTGTCTCAGACCCCTTTCAGAGTGAAAAAATGGAGTGGCCGAGCCATTAATGAGTATACTGAAGGAGGGGGAGGTTATGCAAGCCATGATCCAGGTGATGTAGGCATGGGGAAAGCCCAGGTGGATGAGGATCATTTTGATATAGAGCCAGCTGACTCGGTCAAAATCTTTAGAGAGGTCAATTTTGAGGAGAATGGCTTTCAAATTCTTTGACCAAATGGAATGCAAAGCTTCTTGGGCTAGACCTATGACTTCGTGAATCTGTCTAGATTCGAGGAAAGCAAATTGCTGAGGAGCAATGGTTCGAGAGAGGATATGTCTAAGGCGATTTGCAATGGTCTTAGATATGATTTTATAGATACAATTACATAATAATATAGGCCTGTAATCGTCAAAGGAAGTCGGTGAGTCAGATTTTGGTATGAGTGCTATGAAGGTAGAATTGGTGGCATGATATAAAGACCCCGAGGTCCTGCTTTCTTCAACCACCCTTAGCAGGTCCTGTCCCAGAACCTCAAAGAATGCTAAGTAGAATTCGATGGTCCATCCATCCGGCCCCGAACTCTTGTCTTTTTTGAACCACTTCAGCACTCCCTCCAGCTCCTTTGTCGTAACCGGGTTAATGAGAGATTCCACGTCCTATTCTTCTACAAAACGCGGGAAGTGGTTTGCCACATTGATGATGTCAAGAAGATTTGCCTCCCGGGGACACCTATATAGATTCCTGAAGTGAGTGATACCCAGGTGGGCGAGCTTGTTGAAGTTATCAGTGAGATCTCCATCGGGGGTGGGGAGTTTCCAAATAGTATTAGACACCTTTCTACTCTTAGCAAAATTATGGAAAAACTTCGAGTTGTCATCCCCGGCTTGTATTCATAAAGCCCGACTTCTTAGCCTGATGGATTCCTCTCTCTCTTTGAGGATCTTGGATTTTTGATTTTCCAATTCAATTAGCCTGTGCTTGTCCTCTGTTGAAGTGAAGCCCAATCCTCTGTCATCCGTAAGGGAGGTAAGATCAGCCTCTATTTGAATGAGCTGTGCAAATTCCCGCATTTGTTTTTCCTTTGCCCACTTTATAGATATGATTTTGATCTCCGAAAGATTCTTGCAAAAGCCTTTGGCTAGGGATTCTGAGTCATTAATAGGATGGGAGGTCCAGTAGTCCACAATCATCTTGATATATGCAGGGTCCTGTAGACAAGTATGGTTAAATTTGAAGGGTGCCTTAGGCTTTTTGAAGGGACCCTGAATCTCCAGATATATAGGGTTGTGATCCGATATTCCTCCTGAGCCAACCCACTGCCTGAAGAGGTGTAAGCGTTGTTGTAGATTCCCCTTCATAAGAAATCTGTCGAGTCTGCGAGCAAGGGCAACATCTCCCACCCGTCTGTTCCTCCAGGTCGGAAGAATGCACTGCATAGGGATGTCCAGAAAATTTGATTGTTCAAGTAGATTGGTCATGAAATCAATTATGGGGTCGAATTGTGCATCCGAACCCCATGACTCCCTGAAACCCAACGAGAAATTCAAGTCTCCACCAATGATAACCCAGTCTTCATTCATTACGGGGAGTTGTAATAGATGCTGCCAGAATACTTCTCTTTGGGTGCAGGGTGCATATACGTTAATAATCCTGAGGTTCATGCCAAGGTTGGCAGCAAAAATGTCCAGTCCAATGAACCCCGGACCCCCCCAAGCCGAATCCATCTTAATGGTGCATGGGTTGTATCCAATAGCCAGCCCACCAGATCGTCCCGCAACATCAATGGCATGGAAATCCTAGGCGAGGACCAATGTCTGCATGGCTCGAGATGACTGTTCTGCTGTGCACAGAGTTTCTTGCAGCATAATGATGTCAATAGGTTCAAATTCAATGAGCCGCTTCAGGGCTAGTTTCTTGGAGGAACTAGCCAGTCCTCTACAGTTAAAGGATAAACACTTCATGGAGGAACACCTCTCGGGGTGTGTCCTGCTCTAAGGACCCCATCAATGGTTGATTGTCGGCCAGAGATCACCTCTGCCCCGGCTCTTTTAATGGCCTTTGATAGATGGGATTTTCAACCTCGAGAATTCAAGGGTGCCCCCTCAGGCATGACAATGTCCAATCCCGAGGGGCAGTCTGAAGGCATATTGGGTGGATTTCTTGATCGGAGGAAATATGAACGAGGAGGTGTTGACCCCAGAGGGAGCGAGGACGGGTGAGCCGCAGGGGGGGATGTGGATATGATGGATTCAATATTACAGGCGAGAGGGGGAGGTGAGATAGAACACTGAGCCATAGAAATCTAAGAGGAGGTTCCAATATATTGATTAACATTAATATCAACAGAAGGGAGTAAAGATGGGTTGAGGGAACCCGAAATCGTACCCGCATCCGCAGCCGAGCGAGCCCTTGTCTTTAGAGGCGAGGATCGTCGCAATCCCGGATCATCCACAGGGGCTGAGGCTGGAGGGTTCTGACCCGCTGAGGGGGGGCGAGAGGCGATGGGGGAAGCCGTCCTGGTGGATGTTGATGTGGCTCTCGGCGGATCATCTGATTTCTTATTGAGTGTACATTCCTTCGCAAGATGCCCCACTTTGTGACATCGTCTGCATCGGAAGGGAACTCCTTCGTAGTCCAGCGGTTGAACCCTTATACACCTACCCCACTGTAGCGTGATTTGTTCCTCCAGTCCATCGCGAGTGTCCAGATGAACCAATATGCGAGCAAGTGTTCGATTTCCAAATTCCATATAAGTGCGATCATAATCCAGGTAGGTCCCCAGAGCATTTCCTACCCTGATAAATACTTCTTCTACCCAGAAAGGAATTGGGAGTCCAGGTAATCGAACCCAGATTGGCCCCGCACCTAGCTGTTCCCTTTCAGGATCAAAAAGAGGGTTCCAGTGTTTGAGAAGAACCGGGGCCATTTCAATATGCCAATATCGACCCAGAACAAGATCAGTTTGACATTCCTTGGAAAATTTGAGAGAGAACCATCCCCTGGGGAGGACATGAACCGCTGGAAGATCAAAGAGTACACCCCCCCAGATCTCCTGTACCCATTGCTTGAGTCTCTGCGCCGAGTAGGTCCTTCCCCTGACATGCCCTACCAACACCGTGTTCGCGATGTCCATGAATTCCCCGAGAGGCTTGGATTCATCGAATTTGATGGCGATGTCCCGGGCCGTAGACCTGACACACTTAGTTTTCTTTTTACCAGTGCAGGGAGCCGAAGGATGGTCAACCAGGGGGTTTGTGATGCCCTCCTGGGTGGGGGGCTCAGCAAGTCGCTTTGTAACAACTGGTGTCTCGAAACATCCAGATTGACGCGAACCAGAAGCGGAGGGGTGAGATGCAGGGGGGATGGGAGGTGGAGGGAGGGGCGCCGAAATGAGGGGCGAGGCCAACGGATCAAAGGATGGCGAGGGCGGGGTATGGGAAGCCAAGAACTGAAGGGCACCCGGCGAGAGTGGGGGGACTTCGAATGGCGAAGAATCAGAAGGGTATGAGCCCACAGCAGAGGGAAAGCTTAGGTAAACTTCAGGCGGAGAAGAATGCAGTAGCTATGGAGGTTCCGGAACCGATGAAGATGGGGGAGCGAAATGGGAACCGGAGGCAAAGCTAGGGTTGCCAAAAATAGGTATGTCCGGCGAGGGATCCTCCGAATAATCCACTGCCTCAAGCTCCAAGTCAGCCATATCTGTCGGTGACTGAAAACGACTGGTGGAGAATCCAATGGGGATGTTGCAGCTGTGGGAGTCCTGTGTAGTGACCGTGGCGGTTGAAACCTTATCTGTCAATACCCTAGCCGCGTCGGACTGCAGTGTTCGCGAGAAACCCTAACCGAAACCTTTCTGCGAGCGCGCCATCCTCCATCAACTCGTCGACAAGCACAACCTTCGAATTTTTGAATTATATCTTGCGTCCGTTAAATTTATAAGCAGAACAGATTGCAAGAATTTTCAATTTTTCTTAAATGAAAAAACTGGACGGCAAATGTCTAGAGGCAGATTACTATCATAGAAAATATGGTTCTAACAGTATGAATTTGAAGTTCAATGGATACTAGGAAATTTAGTAGATGTGTTAACAAGGGAAATGAACAAGATGTTCATATCATAATTCATACTCAATAAAATTCTCCGTTTGAGATGTCGGGAATAGAAGATAGCCAAACAACATTAGCAAAAAGGCTTCAACTTTTAGAACAACAAATACCACAACTTACAAATGAAATAAAAAGGCTGGTAGGAATGAGAATGAGAAGAAATGAATGGATTAACAAAATCATAGGTTATAAAACAAAGAACATCAGTACTCAACTAGGAATCCGGGACGAACTCTGCAAAATTTATCCCTATGAAGGGATGAAGGTAAAAATCTTATTCAGATCACTTACAATTATGTGGTATATCACATTGACACCACAAATGATACAGGTTCTAATAATCATCAACTATTATCAGTTAGTCAAATGAGTAGATTTTGGAATGGGGATATATAATTCAGTCAAATTTTTAGATGAAGAAAATATTCCTATCCAAGAAGAAATAGAAAAATGGCTTAGGTCATTAAGAATCCCAAATTTTTGGGAGGAATTTAATCGGACTTTCTATCAAAGTTGGGGAGAAGACTATGAAGTAGATGACAACTTTCCCATGTTTAATATTCTAGAACCTCATGCTGACTGGATAATAAAGGATGGAAGATGCACAAAAAAGAGAGAGATACAAATATCTCAAAACATTGAAAGATCTCTGAAATATTTAAGGATGACATCTACACTGTGGGAAACCATTGGTTTAATAGATGATTTATCATTTAGCCCATTTAATCAATTATGGGAAAAAGAAGGAACATCAGCAAGAGCCTTCAAAATGGTTTACAATAGACAATTAATTCAAGATGTTTCAGAATGGTTTTGAACTTTTCCAGAAAAAGAATTATCTCACAAAAAGGCAATTATCCAAGAAGTAGAACGAATAATTGGAAAAGATAGAACATTAGATTAATTATCAATGTCAAATCTTTAATTATTTTAATAATTAGTTCAAGAAATTGGAATGATGATACATTATGTTTGATCTGCTTGATGTTCACCTCAGGAAGCTATAGCGATGTCATGTTTGATAATCAGTGGCTTAGAGGAAAATACATAAATCTGCAATGGATAAAACACTCAATTGATAAAGAAATCGATTTCTCTGATCTTGCTGGAATAGAACTACCTGTCAATCATGTCAAACATCTAAATGTTGATAAAAGTTGGATTCAAAGTTTCAAAGTAGACAACCTAGCACATGCAGATGCCCTATGCAAAAATAAAGATACGACATGATGGGTAAATAGAAAAGATCAAAATTGGACAATCATAAAAAACTAAAGAGGTTGATCCAGCACCGCCATGGTACAAATATGCTCAGCTGAACCCCATTCTAGAGGAAGTGGATATCGAATATATTCTAGAGGCTCTAGAAAGACAAAAGGCGGAAGATGTCGATAAGACTTGCAATGACTGTGGAATGGATTCGTGCGTCTGTGACTATAGTCACAGTGAATATAATTGTACATAGGAATATTTACTTTTGTAAAAGAAAGATTGAGTAGACATTGTGGGGGTATGATTCCTGGCAAGACCCTCAATAATTCTAGTTAGTTTAGGTTTCAAATCCGGATTTCAGATCCGAAGAGACTTCTCTAGTCTATAAATAAGTGTTTTTAACAACGAAGGAGCATCGTTCAGAACGAGCTCCCTTATGTTATTATTCACATGGTATGTACATTTTTTGCTTGATTTAATATAGAATCCTGTTGGGCCACCTATCTGAGGATAGTTCTGTAATTCTGAAAAGACCTTGGAGAGTATAAGACAAAAATGAAGACCTGAGGAGTGGTTGTGGTTCACGTCTCTCAGTGAGAAATTAGCTCGACGTTCATCTTTCTATTTTTCAAGTAAGTACTGAGTCCAACATTGTTCAGCGTTTGTCTTTCTATTTTTCAAGTAAGTACTGAGTCCAGCATCATCCAACATCCTTATATATCATCTTGAATTCCTTATATTGTGGTGAGTCCAACATCGTCCATCATCCTTATATAACATCTTGAATTCCTTATACATCGTCCAACATCCTTATATAACATCTTGATTTCCTTATATTGTGGTGAGTCCAACATTGTCCAACATCCTTATATATATTATTTATAATCGAATATTAATACTTAATTATTATTTATTTATCTCTAAATTTATTTGACCGTTATTAGTATTTATTAATGTTAAATTATTATAACACTATTTATATTTACATTTATTATTTAATTTGGAGATTTTATATGCCTTCTCTAATGAATCAGGTTCCCAAAGGCGAACATCATGTTGTATATTATCCTTTAAAGACCTTATGAACACATCAATCCTATGCTCCTCTGGAATATCTTTTACCCTTATGTTCAATTTTTGGAACTCCTCAATGTGCTCCATTATTGAACCCTTTTGTTTGAGACTTATCAATTGACTAAAAAAATGTTGCTTTTTGTATCCTCATAATGTGCTATCAATTCTTCCGTAAAAATTGCCCAAGTGATAAGTTGTTTACGAAAGCAAATCCATTGATACCATACAAACTGATTTGGTTCCAAGTTGAAATACGCACCTTTTGTGTGTTTTGCACATTGTTGAGATCGAAAAATTGCTCCATCTGTAATATCCATGTTGCAAGATCCTTGCCATCAAACTTCCTCATATCGATTTTTGGAATATGGTGGGTCTTCAATCCCACATTAGAGCTGTTATGAAACCAGCTCAAGAAAAGATAGAAAAGATAGATCAACGCCTTAGAATTCA
>APFE030939230.1:0-49443 GCA_000404065.3 Pinus taeda | reverse complement strand
TGTACCATTTGTCCCAGACCAGTCTCAACCGACCCGAAGTCAGTGTCATAGTATGGTACAACTTCTACCACTGGTCCCAGACCAGTATCATTGATCCTAGTTCAATGGAGGTCATCCAAGCATAGGGAGTATGGTAGATACAACGATGCGTCCATCGGTGGTCCCTAACTTCATTTCCCTGCTCATTGATCAGATGAGAGGTACTTCCCATGAGTCCCAGACTGCATGGGTAGGATGCCTCGACAGGAGAACTAATCAATCTTGTCCTCAGGAGAACACATCAATCCTGCTACAATTGCCATGGAGAACACATCAATCCAGGCCTCACAGGAGAACACATCAATCCTGCAACAATCGCCATGGAGAACACATCAATCTAGGCCTCACAGGAGAACACATCAATCTTGCTACACTCGCCATGGAGAACACATCATCCAGGGCCCTCACAGCGAGAACAACATTAGATCCTGCTACAATCGCCATTGGAGAACCGACATCATCCAGGCCTCACAAGCAGAACACAGTCAATCCCTGCTACACAGGAGAGCGAATCATCCTATTCCACAAGAGAGCAAATCATCTTGTCCCACAAGAGAGCGAATCATCTTGTTCTAGTGCGCACCACCAAGGGAGGGTGAGTCACCCTGTGGTCGTATGTTGCTCCAGTAAGAATAGCAAGCCCCCTCAAAGCTCCCAAAGCTCAATGTATGCAACATGCAGGACCCTTGTACAAGGGTTTCTTGACGACTCCAAGTCGTTTTGGAAAATCACAGATTAGATCTTTCCTCAAGGCTTTCACAAGGTGTATCGACCTGTACATCATCTTAACGCAATGGAGCCTCCTTACCATATCCCAAATGATGTCTATCTACTAGAGCAATCGACGAATACAGGATTCCTCAATAATCGAATCCCACCTCTGGTTGTTACAGAGAATCACAGTGGTATGTGTTCAAACATCTCATTGAAGAGATTTCCCAACCAGGCAGCTTTATACGAAATCATACTCGTAGATATGTATCTAGTCTCGGCGATGCTTATGGCAACCGACTTCTGCTTCCTGCTCATCCATTATATCGAAGCAGAATCCAAAGAGAAACAGCACTAAAAGTGCTCTAGTGATCCTCCACACTACCTGCCTAATCAGCATTCGAATAATCATGCAATTTCATATTTCCGACAGTGTATCTCAATCCATGAGAGATTGTGTCTCGAAGACATCTCAGAAGATTCTTGGCACCAATCTAGTGATGCTCAACCAAATATGAGCTCACAATGCTAACTGCAAAACATATGTTCGGACAGAGGTTCACCAAGAACATCAACGCGAATCAGTTTTTGAAACTCAAAGGCATTTCCCAAATCTAGTCCGACATCACTACCATATAACTTCTGAAAGTTAAGATCCTCGAGGTAGTCACAAGCTTGCAGTCCATCATTACAAATCTTTTCAGAATCTTCACCCATATTTTCCTTGAGATAGGAAAATTTCACTTGGCTTCTGCCACACTTCAAGTCCTTGGTCCTTCATTTCAAATCTAGAAGCCAACTCCCTCTTACATTTGTGAATGAGAGGGTTTGCACCTGTTAGAAAGAGGTCATCCACATATAACCCCAGACTGAGAGGTTTGTCATCTTCAACCTTAAAGTAAAGGTTAGGATCGGCTTCACTCCTAACGAATCCCAGCTTCATCAAGTAGCTATCGATCCTCTCATACCATGCTCGGGGTGCTTGCTTCAGCCCATAGAGAGCCTTCTTCAACCTGCATACAGGAGATTTTCAATCATAAACCTCAAGTCCTTCGAGTTGGTTCCACATAGACCTTTTCTTTCATCGAATCGTGCAAGAACACAGTCTTGACATCCATCTAATGTAGGTTCCATCCTTGTGAAGCCACAAGGGCTATGATCAAGTGGGTGGTCGTATATCTGGCAACAGGTGCAAATATCACATCATAGTCTATACCTTCCTTCTGGGAGAAACCACGAGCAACAAAACGAGCCTTATACTTTCCGTACTTCCATCTGCTGCATGCTTTATCTTGTAAAGCCATTTAGAAGTGACAATTGTCTTGTCCTGGGGTCTGGGAACTACTTCCCGGACATCATGCTCCATAATAGACTCATATTCTTTGGTCATAGCATCCTTCCATACTTGATGCTTGACGGCATCTAAGAATGACGGAGGCTCATTTTGTATGATCGTGCTCATGATGGTCAAGTATCCCTAATACCTGTTAGGTTTCTTACTTTCACGAAAGGTTCCTCGGGGTGCAGCATGTCGTTCAGCATCATCAAGTATCCCCCTAAGCCATGAAGGCCTCTTCCTAGAAGAGGAAGGCTCAGGTGGATAAATAGAATCCATGGGTTCCTCCAAATCAGGCATTGTTAAATCATCTACCCATAGAGACAATTTCCACAATCGTACAGTTCTTCCTTTCCGCCACATCATTCTGCTCAGGAGAATGTGGTGTAGTAGTCTCCCTCTTAATGCCAGCCTCAAATATGCGTTGGTGAACCAACTGTAATATATCAAAGGTCTTGCTTTGGCTTGAGGGGAATGGTCCCCTTTTGAGCTTTCCTTCGGCACATCTTGGACATACACCACCTTTCTCTACTCGGAATTCGGGCATCCCTGTCACCAACTGTCTTACACCGAGTAGAGCTTTATAATGAAGGTGGGCAAACCTCCAATGCCAAATTTCGGACTAAAGAGATGTGTCATAAGACATGACACCTAGCAAACTTCCACCGACCTGACATAAAGAATCAACTCGAAACCCAAGAGTAAAGGCATCTTTAACATTATTTTTCGATACATGTAGCTTGCCATCGTTGAAGGTTTACCTTGTAGCCTTTGTCTTCCATTGCCGAGATGGACACCAAGTTCTTTCGGAGGTCAGGTGCATTTAATACATCCTGGAATTTCTAGCCTTCTTGAATGGTTATCCTCTTCCTTGATTTCCAACATTCCTTTTACCTTTGCTATTGAATTTTCCATCCCTTCGATTACCATGAGAGAGATTTTGATCATCGTCACGGTGAAAGTCCTTTCTATCAGGGCATTCCCTTGCATAGTGACCTGCTTTATCGCAAATGTAACATTGTCCTTTTCTTCCACCCTTAGGTCCAGGCTTTTCTTTTGATTTAGTCCTGGAATTATTTCTTTTCTTAGCATGAAAAGAAAAGGCAACAGGAGGACCTTTAGGCATGGGCATTTCTTCCTCTTCTACCCTTGTTTCTTCTTGAATGCATCTAGCCATTAATTCCTCGAAACCAGGAATTACATTATCGTTCAGAAGAGTATTCCTAAACACGTACCATTCGAATGGTAATCCTCCAAGAGTCGTGAGTGCCATTTCCTTATCATTAATAGTCTCCCCAATAGATAGGAGATCGTTCTTGATCTCAGTGATTCGTAAGAAGTATGCTTGCATACTCTCATCTTTACCCTTCTTGATTTCCCTCAGATTATTTCTAAGAAACAAAACTTGATTTGCATCATTCTATCGTAGATTTCCTTGGAAGTGTCCAGTTCAGAGATGTAGGCCACTAAGTGCTTGTCGATAGAGTCCCAGATGATCTTCTTTGTTTTGACTTCTTCGTTTTTCTATTTGTTCCAGGCAACAGCGTATGCATTTGATAGCGGCTCAACAATATTGCCTCTTACATGGTCCAACACTCCTTGATCCTCTAGGGTTAGATCGATAGACATCTTCCATCCGTGATAGTCAGCTTACTCACGAAGCTTGTTCGACAAGAAAGAGTGTTGAGGACCCCATAGTTCTTTTAGGATAGCCTTGCCAATCTTCTCTTTGGTGATTGCTCTTGCTAGGGCTTTGTCTTCACCTCAGCTCCGATACCATGATAAGTTATCGTATGTTCTATGCTTATAACAGTTTACTTCTTTTTCTTATTATATTCCTCAGATTAGCAATCACATGTACATAAAGTAAAGTGCAGATAGAACATTAAACGATCGAAAAAAAACAAGCCAAGACAAAAGACACAAGATGTGGCGGCTTGCTAGGGACAAACCCCACAATGTGTGGGGAAACCCTTTGATCAAATCTTCTTTTATCTTCAATAATTTAGCAGAGGAAATAGTGCAATAAATCTGATTTATATCAACAATAGCAAACCCTACATCAGCGACATCAGCATTAGCAGCTTCATCATTAAAACTAGGGCAGACAATATCTCACAAACCGACAGTCGGATCGGCTTGATTCCACCACCAAAAGTTGCGGCTTCCAAAGGAGGTTCAGATGAACCGACAACGCAATTTAGATGAGGAGATCTTCTGGTCCACGCAGGTCAAATTTCACTTCTGCAGTTGCAGCTTCAGTTTCAGCAGCTTCCTTCAAACTAGGGCAGTTGATATCTTGCAAACTGTCTGTCGGATTGACTTAATTCCACCACCAAAAGTTGCAGCTTTAAGAGAAGGTTCAGATTAACCTACAGCGCAGTTCAGATGATGAGATCTTCTAGTCCACGCAGGTCAAACTTTACTTCTGCAGTTGCAGCTTCAGTTTCAACGACTTCCGGCTTCACATGTGTGAGGGAGAGACCCTTTTCTACGCAGTAGAGAAGAGACTCTTTTCTGCGTGGTAGAGAGAAAGATGTGATGAGATGAGTGAGTCCAAATGAAGAAAAGTCTTCCTATATTTATACACAACTTTGGTGTTTGAATAGATGCGACTGTTGGGCTTCTGAGCCTACATGAGTTGTAGGTCAGCGTGATAATAATTCCATAATCAAAATAAATTCATATCTCCATGAATAGTTATCGGAATCAGAGGATCCTTGTATCAATCCTACACATCTCGACGAGAGGAATCTAATGAACATATTATCAGCGATGAATAAGATGACCCACATGAAGTTTTGCCCTAGTTGCCAATTTTAACAAAGGGCCTAACATTCTCCCCCACTTCAAAGATGTTGTCGTCCTCAACAATAAACCCCCTGGAAATCCATCTATTACCAACATGTTGCATCCCCACAAAGATTTCCCATCAAAATAACATCCCATGCCATCGAACAACCTCCTATCAAACTGGACACAAATCACGTGAAGAATGCTCATCTCCTAACTCTGCATCAATAATGTGAACCTGTGAATTCTCTCATAAGAATGGCATGCGTTGGATCCCCTTGTGTCATCAGCTAATCAGGTAGCTAATCTGACCGTAGCGCCAACTCCACAAGAACTCATGCCACCCAAACAAGTGCAAACACGTCACATCCCGATGTCGTCCCAAAACAACCTTTGGAATATTATTGAATAGAGTGATAGTCAACTCTCAGGAGGCCATGTTTGCTATAATAACACCACTTAACATAACCTTATTCAAAATCATGTGAAATCGCCAATCATTAGGGATTGTTTTCGCAAAATTTGGCAAGCCTTATGAAGGGACTCACAAGGTGAGGGTCAAACCCTGTAGCAACAATGACGAAGGACAACCATTATCACCTCAATAATCTTCCTCCTGCTATTTGGTGGCGTCTCACAACAGTAGAGGCTCGCGTACATTCACCTATAAGGGAATTTTAGTTGAAGCGTGCCTATATTGGCATATTTTCAACGCCCATTCAATACCTTTTTTATATCATTTTTCCATTTGTCATCCCTTCCTAGTGCCTTTTGGATGCATGATTACCACATTTTTAGTGAAGTTAAGAATAATCTCTTTTACAACACTTTCACTTCTTCTTGTGCATTACAATGCGAAACTACCATATTTCATACTAACATGGTCAAACAAAAGTGAAAGTCAGTGGTTGCAAATCCCACAACAGGTGTTGCAACTACATTTCCAGCAGCGCAACTTCTTACAAGTGTCGCCACCGTATTCCAAGCATTTCAACTCCCTATAAGCGCTACAAATTTGAATATAGTGTGCAGTTGCCAGTTACTACAACTCCGATGGCAATTATTATTATTGCAACTCTAGCGTTGCCACTTGCAGAGATAATGATGCTGCAAATTATTTGTAACCCAATGAAGCTGCTACAAATTTGAGATGCCATTCTGTTGTTGAATTCCCTACATTTTTCTTTGTTACCACAACTCTTGTTGATGCAACTCCAAAATATCACGCCAGCTCTTTGTGCAACGACCCAACTGTACTATCAGCACAATTTTCTCACAAAAGAAGATGATGTAGGCAACTGGGTGAGTGATTAAGGAGGAAAATTCACATGCTAACGACTCCCGGCTAATCTGAGTCAACATTTGTTGACCAAATACCAAATTCTCGAAAGAATTTTAAAAGGATGAGTTGTATGATTCTCTTATGGTGGCTATCCCATCTTTCACTTAGTCTAGATACTAACATGTTGTATAAATACTTGAATTCTTTCAAAGCCTGGGGGGGGAAGTATTGTTAAAATGCATTGTGTAATTTCTACACGCCTACAATGTAAAGTGTCTTTTGCTCCAACTATTCAATGGCCTTCTCGTGATCTATTGAATTGAAGATTTAATAGTAACTTATCTAAGGAAGTAATATGTGAAACTTACATCATGATGTCTACGCTTTATTTCTAAATTATTTATTTATAAGTCATTTGCATCATTGCCTTGTGCTATTGTGTAAATGTTACAACAATCAAGAATATCATCGTACTTGAACAAGTCACCTCTAGCATATATTGTGTTTACTTTCTGTGAGTTTGTTTACTTTCATGCAATTGCGATTTACCTTACTTGCAATTTACTTTCTTGCAAAGAGTGTTGCATTTCCTGCAAGGTGTGGTGTGTTTGATTTGATCAGTGACATGTGAAAGAATCATTATCTTGTATTGTGGTAACATTTAGATTACTACAACCTCAACACACACAACATATTGCACTAGCACATACAATGCACGACAATTCACAAGTTCCAAACAAATCCAAAATTGACAATTAAATGAGAATACTTTTGGTTGTCTTCTCGAGTTATTCGAAGGAAATTAAAAGACATGTCACTAGTTAGAGGGCTCTTAGGTGATATAATTGGCCTAGGGAAAGATACCTTAATCATTGAAAGGGCTCAATTCTTTTAGTATACTAACCCTACACAGAACAAGGATGTGCGCAAGCTAGGGTTTATTGATATGCAATGATGAAGGAATACCTAGACATGTAGAAGTTATACAAAGAGTTTATTTAATGGTTGGATCAACAAAATGAAAAAGGTAAGCCCTTATAAAGGCTTCAAGTTGAAGCTCGACTACGATTAGGTTTTCTATAGCACAAAATAGATTAGGATGACGTAAACGCTATTCCGTGAGGACTCACCACAATAAGAGTTAGATTTTGCATTTAGAAGGCAAAAGGACTCTAACCCTAGATTTTAATCCACAAACATTAGTCAAAATGTCTCGAAATGTAAATCGGGAAGGGATCCTCTATTTAAATGATGTATATCCCTTCAGGTTTACAAAAATATTAGGCATTATAAGCCCTCAAAGGCCTAAACTCATATATAAAAAACCACCTAGCAAAACCATCTCAAGATCAAGTGAAAGTCACAATCATTAGGGACAATGATCATAGATGCATCACAGTGGACCACACTTAGTTTTTAAGGGTGTAATAACAATTGAAACTAAGATCACCTTCAAATAACTAAATATAATAAGAACCATAAAAGTGTTCACTAATTTTGTTAAGGATAGCTAGATAATCAGCCCTATTATAATGACAATGGAAAGGAAGGACTTCAAGGCAAGGTTCCATGGCCATGGGACCAGTTGATAGACGTCCATCATCCTTACTGTATAGATGTAAAGAGGGAGAAATCATGGAGGCATGAGTTAACCCATCCCTCATCCTACTCTTTTCACCCCTCTGAGGAAACTTTTTCTTCTTTTTTAAAAGCTTTGACAAAGTAATGCCCCCAAAGCGCTCCTGGAGTAAAGCCGTGTCGAGGCCGTCTGAGTGTGCGACACCAACGAGGTTCCTTGGAGTTGCAATGACCAACTTACAAGTATTTGTCTCCCAGATTACAGTTCTAACGCTTTTATTCACATGTTAGATATATTACGTGTGTTGAATCCAACATGTAATCAAAAACCAAGCATAATGCCCAATACTCAATTAACATTCCTCTCATGTGCAAGTGTCGCCACTCCATTCCAAGCGTTGCAACTCCCTATAGCCACTACAACTCTAGATATAGTGCGCAGTTGTTGCAACTTTCTATAGGCGCTACAACTCTGGATATAGTGCGCAGTTGTTGCAACTCCGGTCATACTCATCATTGTTGCAACTCTGATGTTGCCTCTTACAGAGATAATGATATTGCAACTTACCTATGATCCAAAGAAGATGCTACAACTCTTGCATCGCCACTTTGTTGCTCAATTCTCTACATTTTTCCTTATTGCAACTCCTGTTGTCACAACTCTTGTTGTTGCAACTCCGACGCCAACTCTTAGTGCAATGGTTCAATTGTACAATCAGCACAAGTTTCCCACAATAGAAGATGACATAGGCAAGTGGGTGAGCGATTAAGGAGGACAACTCATACACTGACGACTCCCAACTAATCTGAGTCTACGTTTGTTAACCGAATACCAAATTCAAGAAAGAATTGTAGAAGGATGAGTCGTCTGATTCTCTTAGGTTGGCTATCTAATCTTTAAATCAGTTTATATGCTAACATTTTGTATCTAGTCTTGCGACACGACTCAACCAACTCGTGGTGCTGCCACTACAACTCTAGATATAGTGCACAGTTGTTGCAACTTTCTATAGGCGCTACAACTCTGGATATAGTGCGCAGTCGTTGCAACTCCGGTCATAATCATCATTGTTGCAACTCTAATGTGGCCACTTACAGAGATAATGATATTGCAACTTACGTATGATCCAAAGAAGATGCTTCAACTCTTGCGTCGCCACTTTGTTGCTCAATTCTCTACATTTTTCCTTATTGCAACTCCTGTTGTCACAACTCTCGTTGTTGCAACTCCAACATATCACGCCAACTCTTTGTCCAATGGTTCAACTGTACAGTCAACACAAGTTTCCCACCATAGAAGATGACATAGGCAAGTGGGTGAGCGATTAAGGAGGACAACTCATATACTAACGACTCCCAACTAATCTGAGTCGACGTTTATTAACCGAATACCAAATTCAAGGAAGAATTGTAGAAGGATGAGCCATCTGATTGTCTTAGGTTGGCTATCCAATCTTTAACTCGATTTATATGCTAACATTTTGTATCTAGTATTGCGACACGACTCACCCAACTCGTGGTGCTTGTGGGCACTCAACCTTAAGGGCCTAACATTCTCCCCCACTTCAAAGATGTTGTCATCCTCAACAATAAACCCCCTAGAAATCCATCTATCACCAAGATGTTGCATCCCCACGAAGATTGCCCATCAACATAACATCCCATGCCATTGAACAACCTCCTATCAACAGGACACAAATCATGTGAAGAATGCTCATCTCCTAACACTGCATAAATAATGTGAACCTGCGAATTCTCTCATAAGAATGGCATGCGTTGGATCCCCTTATGTCATCAACTAATCAGGTAGCTAATCTGATCGTAGCGCCAACTCCACAAGAACTCATGCCACCCAAACAAGTGAAAACACGTCACATCCCGATGTCGTCCCAAACATCTCTAGACATAAAATCCACCATTTCGAATTTTCTCATCAGGAAGTACCTTTGCTAGACTCTCCACATATCTTTGGACTCGCCACCCTGAGCAACTAATGACGAGCCCATCTCCAAGAGCACACAAAGAAAATGACGTGGGGTGTCGAGAACTACCACTCCACACTCCATATCCAACTCAACCTCCTAAAGATGTACCCTAATCTCTTGAATATAATCTATCTAATGCTAGAAATAGTTGTCTGCCTCATGGAATGACCCCTCCATATTTGTTTGCAACATATCTCAATAATGGGGGATATGAACCTATCCTCCCCTCAATCTCCTTAATCAATCTCTCCAACTCTAGATCTTGAGGCCATACATCTAACTCTATAGTCTCCCTCGACTCCTCAGACTCCACACTAGCTAGTTTATACCAAGGCTCATCATTTTGAACCTCTTCCAAAACTACAGATGAAATCCTATTGACTCCATCATCATCAAAGTAATCCTCAATCAATTGTCCCTCATCATCATAAATTTCATCAAACTCGGGTGGCGATCTCTCAGCATCAACCATCTGAGGTCTCCCAACGAGACTCAAAACCCTCTCTTCCAAATTAGTCATCATCCTAGTCTATTGTAAAAGGATAGACTCCACACGATTCAACCTCCTAAGAATCTCATCATCAAGCTATCTCTCTGCCACAAGGACAACTATCATCCTAGCACCTCCATCTGAAATGGCTCGTATAACTCTCTCTCCAATCAAAAATTCCCATCCCTATATAATCTCATAGTCTTCCAATTGAATGATGGTGAAGTCAAGCTTCTGACTCCAGCATTCAATCTGCACCAAAACATCCCTAACTAATTTGAAAACTCTCCTATACTTGTAGTTCCCTGATTTGAAAGAAAAATGGACTGGAACAATTTGCAATCCAAATCTCCTTGCTACATCCTCCCTCATGAAGTTGTGGGTAGCACTGCTATCCACAAAAGGAACCTACAAACTTCGAACAAAATCTACACCTACATAGTTCAATCGATTTATGCTCTGATCCTATTTAAGATCGGTCACTTTTTAACACGCTGCACTCAAACACTGCATCACTCCCACAGAAGGTTTCTTTGTCTCCTATATCACAATCAACTTCTACCTCAATGGACATCTGCTTAGCCATCTAATCTTCTGCACACATCAAACATGAAAGATACTTCTACTTCCGTGAAATACTTTGCTTATGTCCATCCTCTTCCAAAGATTTCCCTTTCCTAATCCTAATGAACTAATGACCACAACCCTGAAGAATGGAGATGAAATCTAGGGAATGATGGAAAGTGGTAAGCATCCACGCTACTTCAATCCAAGTTACCCAATTAGTGCCCGTCCTATAACCCTAAGGCCTTAGAGCAGGTCCCAATGGACTAGGGTCAAAAACTAACCTCTCTCGTAAGTGAGAGAATAAGTTTACAACCAAGATTGGTTAATAATACAAATCACCCCTTAATTCGTATTAGAATTCCCAAAGCATCAAGAAAAAGCACAATATTACAAGAAGTATATTGAATGATGACCCACCTACCTTAATTAATTTGATCATTAAATCCCTAATCCTACAAAAGTTTGTTTTAATTGAGAAGTAAGAGGCAACCTTAGAATCGCTTTGTCTTGCCTCATGGACCCTATCTACTGCTAGGGAAGCCTCCTTTTTGTTGGGTTCGTCTCAACCTTAAAAGACGAAAGTAGTTGCATAGGTGGCAATTGCAACACTTTCAAGCTACACTCAAGCTTAGTACCTTGTGATGGCCTTGCAATGAGAGACATGTAAGTTTCTATGACAACAAGCTTCTAATGCATTACCATTTTTTCTATTTAAGCTTCTAATGTGTTACCATCTTCAACCAAAACCAAAATGAAAAGGAAATAAATACCCAAAACAATGGGTAAAATAACCTTTGGAATATTGTTGAATAGAGTGATAGTCAACTCTCAAGAGGCCATGTTTGATATAATAAAACCACTTAACATAACCTTACTCAAAATCATGTGAAATCGCCAATCATTAGGGATGGTTGCCGCAAAATTTGGCAAGCCTTATGAGGGGACTCACAAGGTGAGGGTCAAACCTTGTCGCAACAATGAGGAAGGACAAGCCATTATCACCTCAATAATCTTCCTCCTGCTATTTAGTGAAGACTCACCACAGTAGAGGCTCACCTATATTCACCTATAAGGGTATTTTAGTGGAAGCGTAACTAAATTGGCATATTTTCAACGCCCACTCAATACCTTTTTCTATCATTTTTCCATTCTTTATCCCTTCCTAGTGCCTTTTGGATCCATCATTACCACATTTTTAGTGAAGTTATGAATAATCTCTTTTTACACCACTTTCACTTCTTCTTATGCATTACGATGTAAAACTGCCATATTTCATACTAACATGGTCAAACAAAAGTGAAATTCAGTGGTTGCAAATCCCACAACAGGTGTTGAAACTCCATTTCCCGCATCAAAACTTCCTACAAGTGTCGCCACTCCATTCCAAGCATTTCAACTCCCTATAAGCGCTACAACTTTGAATATAATGCGCAATTTCTACAACTCCAATGGCAATCATCATTGTTGCAACTCTGGCGTTGCCACTTGCCGAGATAATGATCCAGCAAATTACCTGTGAACCAATGAAGCTGCTACAACTTTGAGTTGCCATTCTGTTGTTGAATTCCCTACATTTTTCCTTGTTGCCACAACTCTCATTGTTGCAACTCCGAAATATCACGTCGGCTCTTTGTGCAACGTTCCAACCGTACTGTCAGCACAAGTTTCTCACAAAAGAAGATGACGTAGGCAAGTGGGTGAGTGATTAAGGAGGTAAACTCACATGCTAACGACTCCCGGCTAATCTGAGTCAACATTTGTTAACCAAATACCAAATTCTCGAAAGAATTTCAAAAGGATGAGTCGTATGATTCTCTTACGCTAGCTATCTGATTCCTTCACTTAGTCTACATACCAACATTTTGTATAAATACCTAAATTCTTTCAAACCCTAGGGGGGGAAGTATTGTTAAAATGCATTGTGTAATTTCTACACCCCTGCAATGAAAAGTGTTTTTTGCTCCAACTATTCGATGGCCTTCTCGTGATCTATTGAATTGAAGATTTAATAGTAACTTATCTAAGGAAGTAACTTGTGAAACTGATATCATGATGTCTACGTTTTATTTCTAAATTATTTATTTATAAGTCATTTGCATCATTGCCTTGTGCTATTGTGTAAATGTTACAAAAATCAAGAATATCATCATACTTGAACAAGTCCCCTCTAGCAGCTATTGTGTTTACTTTCTGTGAGTGTGTTTACTTTCATGCAATTGTAATTTACCTTACTTGCGATTTACTTTATTGCAAAGAGTGTTTCATTTCCTGCAAGGTGTAGTGTGTTTGATTAGATTGGTGACATGTGAAAGAATCATTATCTTGTATTGTGATAACATTTAGATTACTACAACCTCAACACACACAACATATTGCACTAGCACATACAATGCACGACAGTTCACAAGTTCCAAACAAATCCAAAATTGGCAATTAAATGAGAATACTTTTGGTTGTCTTCCCGAGTTATTCAAAGGATAATTAAAAGACATGTCACTAGTTAGAGGGTTTTTAGGTGATATAATTGACCTAGGGAAAGATACCTTAATCATAGAATGGGCTCAATTCTTTTAGTATACTAACCCTACACTGAACAAGCATGTGCGTAAGCTAGGGTTTAATTATATGCAATGATGAAGGAATACCTAGACATGTAGAAGTTATATAAAGAGTTTATTTAATGATTGGATCGACAAAATGAAAAAGGTAAGCCCACATAAAGGCTTCAAGTTGAATCTTTGCTACAATTAGGGTTTCTAGAGCACAAAATAGATTAGGATGACATCAACACTATTCAGTGAGGACTCACCACAATAAGAGTTAGATTTTGCATTTAAAAGGCAAAAGGACTTTAACCCTATATTTGCATCCACAAACATCCAGTCAAAATGTCCCCAAATGTAAATCAAGAAGGGATCCTCTATTTATATGATGTATATCCCTTCACGTTTGCAAAAGTATTAGCATTATAACCCCTCAAATGCCTAAACTGATATATAAAAAATCACCTAGCAAAACCATCTCAAGATCAATTGAAAGTCGCAATCATTAGGGACAATGATCATAGATGCATCACAGTGGACCACACTTAATTGCTAAGAGTGTAATAACAATCGAAACTGAGATCACCTTCAAATAACTAAATAGAATAAGAACCATAAAAGTGTTCCCTAATTTTGTTAAGGATGGCTAGATAATCAGCGCTATTATAATGACAATGGAGGAGAAGGACTTCAAGGCAAGGTGCCATGGCCATGCGACCAGTTGATAGACGTCCATCATCCTTAGTGTATAGATGTAAAGAGGGAGCAATCATGGAGGCGTGAGTTAACCCATCCCTCATCCTTCTCTTTCCCCCTCTTTGAGGAAACTTTTTCTTCTTTTTTAAAAGCTTTGACAATGCAACGCCCCCAAAGCACTCCTGGAGTAAAGGCGTGTCAAGGCCCTCTAACTGTGCGACACCGAGGAGATTCCTTCAAGTTGCAATGACCAACTTACAACTATTTGTCTCCCAAAGTACACTTCTAGCACTTTTATTCACATGTTAGATATATTACGTGTGTGGAATCCAAAATGTAATCAAAACACAAGTATAATGCCCAATACTCAATTAACATTCCTCTCATGTGCAAGTGTCACCACTCCATTCCAAGCATTGCAACTCCCTATAGCCGCTACAACTCTGGATATAGTGGGCAGTTGTTGCAACTCCCTATAAGCGCTACAACTCTGGATATAGTGTGCAGTTGTTGCAACTCCGATCATAAGCATCATTGTTGCAACTCTGACATTGCCACTTACAGAGATAATGATGTTGCAACTTACCTATGATCCAATGAAGATGCTACAACTCTTGCCTCGCCACTTTGTTGCTCAATTCTCTACATTTTTCCTTATTGCAACTCTTGTTGCCACAACTCTCGTTGTTGCAACTTCAACATATCACACCAACTCTTTGTGCAATGGTTCAATTGTACAATGAACACAAGTTTCCCACGATAGAAGATGACATAGTCAAGTGGGTGAGCGATTAAGGAGGACAACTCACATACTAACGACTCCCAATTAATCTGAGTCGACATTTGTTAACCGAATACCAAATTCAAGAAAGAATTGTATAAGGATAAGCCGCCTCATTCACTTAGGTTGGCTATCCGATCTTTAACTCAGTTTATATGCTAACATTTTGTATAAATACACGAATTCCTTCAAAGCCTAGGGGGGAAGAAAAAGTATTGTTAAAACACATTGTCTAATTTCTATATTCCTACAATGAAAAGTGTCTTTTGCTCCAATTATTCGTTGGCGTTCTCGTGATATATTGAATTGAATATTTAATATTACCTTGTATAAGGAGGTAGGAACCCCTCCTTAGCCCGCAACTGCTTGTAGCACTAGCTTATATTTTGTATTTATAATTATATTAATTTGTAGTTAATCACTCTAGCTGCAACTCCATTATTTTCCTTTTGCTACAATAACACTCTTATGCCACATTTCTATTGACTAATTATTGCTACAACTCCAAGTTATACATTTCAAGCATTAGCTTCATGGGTAATTGATTATCTAATTAATGTCGTGCAGATTTGTGTATCTAGGAATTTTGGTTGTTATTGCAAGTCACCTGTAGCTTATTTTTGCTTAATTTTCAGCACGGTAGTAGTTTATAGATCAAGAGTTGTGTGAATCTGATTTCTTGATTTATACGCTTTATTTCTAAATTATTTATTTATCACATTTGCACAACAAGCACGTGTTATTGCATAAATGTTACAACAATCAAGAATATCATCATACTTGAACAAGTCACCTCTAGCAGCTATTGTTTTTACACTATCAGTGTGTTTACTTTCATGCAATTGTGATTCACCTTCCTTGCGATTTACTTTCTTGCAAAGAGTGCTTCATTTCCTGCAAGTTGTGGTGTGTTTGATTAGATAAGTGACATGTGAAAGCATCCTTATCTTGTATTTTGGTAACATTTAGATTACTACAACCTCAAGATACACAACAAATTGCACCAATCACTAGGGACAATGATCATAGATGCATCATAGTAGACCACACTTAATTGTTAGGGGCGTAATAACAATTGAAATTGAGATCACCTTCAAATATCTCGCTAGAATAAATCCCATAAAAGTGTTCCCTAATTTTATTAAGGATGGCTAGATAATCAGCCCTATTGGTTCTTTCCAGCCCCTAAGGGGAGGTGACATGTCCTAGGTTAACCCTTCAACCCATAGGTGCTTGTGATTATAATGGCAATGGAGGGGAAGGTCTTCAAGGAAAGGTGCCATGGCCATGCAACCAGTCGATGGAGGTCCCTCATCCTTAGTGTATAGATGAAGAAAGGGAGCAATCATGGAGGGCAGCTTTTTGATCTTTTTTAAAAGCTTTGACTATGTAATGCCCCCAGAGTGTTCCTTGACTCAAAGCGTGTAGAGGCCCATTGAGCGTGAGGCATCAACGGGGTTCCTTACAGTTGCAATGACCAACTTACGAGTATTTGTCTCCCAGATTATACTCCTAGTACTTCTATTCACATGTTAGATATATTATGTTTGTGGAATCCAACATGTTATCAAAACACAAGTATAATGACCAATCTTCAATTAACATGCCCTCTCATGTGTAAGAGTCCAATCATCACATTATTATTGTCATGTTACAATATTATGTCACATTCACACAATACAGTAATGCTCATAAAGTACACCAAGATATCGAAAAGGGGCCATCAGTAAACCCACAAATGTTATCATAAACGTTTTACAAATGCATTACAATGGTGACAAATATCCAAGATAGCTCTTTGTTTGCTCCTAAATGAAGCCCTAAAATCTACATTCAAAACAGCCTACTCAATCCACCCATGGGTTCGCACCTTTGGTTGCTAAACAAACTTCAAAGTGCGGCATATGGCTATCTTAAAATGAGGTCTAAACATCTTTACCTATTGCTGAAATCACAATTCCAAACCCTTAGCTACAATCATCGTCCAACTCGTGCATAGAACCTCCTCTTGAAATTTGGTTGGTTAAGTCTGTTTCTCTACTTTATCCGTGAGGATAGACTGAACCTCAAATTCAATTATGCCATACTTCGTGGCTCGGACTTGCGGCAAGGTTCAGAGTTGTTTTTAGAAACCTAATTTTTTAAGGTTATGGTGGACGATTACTACATATCCATGAAACTATGGAAGTTAGCACCAACGGTTTGTATGTTGCATTTATATGTACATCATTCTTAATAGAAGTTGAATTAATTTCCAACAGTATTATCAAATTGTGGTAGATATGATATTCATTGAATAGAATTAAAATACTACTCGACATCAATATGGGCGTAGAAAACCTTTGTCGTAGTGTATGTTGGTCTTGGATTCAACCACGCCATTGCTAGGTCAGAAGAGAGCATAGTCCAAAGGGACATTGCTTAGTTACCCTTGTAACTGATATAGACGTATAGATTGACTAGAAAGGGCACGTGCATTGTTGAAAGAAATCCAAGAGTTGCTTCATGTAAGCCAATGTTTTTCATTAAGGATCCACTGGGAGGTGGTAAGGATGACCTGAAGGCCTCGAAAGAGTGTGTCATGGACACCTTGATGGTGTTGTCGAGGTTGAGGCTCACCATGGCTGAGTATATATTCATTTGTTAAGTTGACATCATTTGCGAAACATTGCTCCCTTCGTTTCTCAAATGGTTGAGGATTTTTGGTGGTCTTGTAAGTATATTGTGTTCATAATATTCTCTACCAAATATTTTAATCAATTTATTTATTGCAGTATGCAGAGTGTCAATCCAATGTCTGTAAATTACCAAATCATCACTAGTTGTATATTACTAGGTGCAGTTTTTGGTAATATAAGCCAAATTTATTTTCGTATGTGAAGATTTGTACCATAAGCTATTGCAACATTTTAAGCATTCGTCCATAGAGAGGTTCAGAAATATCGTCGACTGATGAAGCCGCAATAGCTACAATTGATCCAGAATCGGAGCAATGTGAGGGGAAGGCAGAAAAGAGAAAGTATGAAATCTCTATAATGAGGCCTGAGCATATGCAGGTTGGATTATCTTGTACTAGTTCTTTTTATATGCCTACCTGTCCTTTTCAATTTTGGGTATATACCAAGTGTTTTTGTGTGTCTCCAATCCGCAAAACATAGAAGAATATTCTCCCATATGCTGGTGCATGAAGTAATGATAATGGAGACTGATGCCCTGACCACATCAATTAATTGCATTGTAGCTCGAATATTCAAAACATCGCCTTAGAGACTCAAATTCTCATGGGGAGATTCAATGTATTTATTTGGCCCATGCGATAACCTGTGAGGAAAAGCGATATTTCTCTTGTGGAAAAAGGAGCCTGAAGGGAAAAATACACACCATTCGATCCATAGGGAAAATAATGGAATTTCTATCGATGAGCATCTCCTAGAGATAAAGTTTACATATTTCAGTGCTCCTCTTGATTATTCCAGGTTGACAAGGAAATCTCCAACAAGTGTGATGTGTTGAGATACGGTCCTTGTCGTTCCCATTGAACAAGTTGTTGTAGTTGTCATATTTGTCTAGCACAATCATAGCCATTGGCTCAAAGAGAGCGTAGTCGAGTTTAATGACTAGAGCGGGGAACTTGAAGGTCGTATTGCGCAGGAGCTCTATCCATGTGGAAGCTCCAACTTGATTCACTGCCACCCCAAAACTCTGAATCTCATGAGATGCATGGCAAACATAAAAAATGAATTGAGGACTATCCCAAAACACTGAAGCTCATGAGATGTGTGGCAAATGTAACAAGTTAATCTAGGACAATATGGGCTTCTATCAGTGGTTACTGCCTAGAATATGTCAATGATTAAATTCCTCTAGAGTTGCATCAGTTTTAAAATATCATTGGTTGATTTACATTCTAATCGGTGTTCACAATGATAGTTTGAGCATGGATGGAATGGATTTCATTGACACTCAACTTTAAATACATTTAAATTAACTTGAATTTCATTTAGTGAAAAAGGTTTACTGGTTGATATTGTAAGTGGGTGCATTTTCCGTTGAAGCCGACACCTTTATATCTCTGAGCCTAAGTTATTGTAAAATGGCTCGAATTACTAACATATTAGAGTCACTGAACGCTCTTATACTATGTAATGTTGATAACACAATCCAAATCAACAAGGACACTCTCTTAAACATTCGAACTTATCTACAAAATGCACAATAAAAGATAGAGTTTTTGCAACTCAAATCTCAATTACAGCATGATGAACTACAACAGAAGAGTCATGATTCTGAATTGGTTCATGTTCAGAACAACTCCCTTTCTGAATATGACTCTCATCAATAGTTAAAGATTAATCAGATTTGTGAGGTCATTCCAAATTTGCATAAATATGCAGAGGTTCAACCTGCACTTTACATCCCATCATTAAACCTTGGGAAGAAGTTGTTAACAACAGGAAAATAACTGGCCTTGAATATGAAAAAGTTGTGTCCATTCATATCCCAGACTACAAACCCATCCAGTTTCATAGTACTAAGTTTCTTCAAGATGGTTCATCTTCACTTGCTCCTGCTCCACAAGCACTACAAATTGTTAGATGCAACCATTGTGATAGAGTTCGCCAGGTGAGAGATTAGTGTTTTAATCTTCACCCTTGTGAGAACTATGGTAAGCACCTTCATCATTCAAACAAATGTTCCAAAAACAAGAGTCCTACAAGAACGAAGAGTCACCCTGGATGGATTGCTTCTTGGCAATGGTCTTCAATAGCCAAGAAGATATACTTGTGATACCACAAAAAAAAATCTCGAGTATTAACTTGTCTTGCTGTGAAGATTTCTTCATCTTCTCAACTTGTATCTGACAGGCGGGGAATTGATGGTCACATATTGACTTCGAAGGTTTATCAAGAGAGCTTGAGCCACAGCCTGAACCAGAGCTTGTTGTGAGAGCCCAGAGCTAGAGTTAGCGAGATTCAAGTTCGTGGCTAGAGACAAATTTATATGAGCATGCTTTTTAGTTGGTGGCCATCCTTAAACCACCACCTACAGAAGACTTTGGCTTTTGCTACACAGTTTCTGGTCATATTCAAACCATTATCAAGGAGCACTTCCACTAGTAGAATACTTCATCTTCTATCAATATTTGGAATAGTTCCAGGAACTTCTTTGGGCCTTAGTTCTAGAGTTGGTGATCGCCTTTAAGCCACCACTGATGGAGACCTCAAATTCTCGCATTTGGTTTGTAATCATCCTTAATAAACACCATTTTAGAGAGCTCATTCCGCCATTGGATGCCATGCATTTTAGCACTTTAGGTCTATTCTTGCAGTCATTAAAACCCATTCAGATTAAGGTTGGGAATGTTAGACACCTAAACCATTAGGGTTCTAGTGGATGGTTACTGCATATCGAAGAAACCTTGGAAGTTGAATCTAGTGGTTTGAATTTTGTATTTAAATGTACATCATTCTTAATAGAAGTTGAGTTCATTTCCAACAATGATTCCAACAGTTGCATATTGCTCTGTGCCTTGCCTTTCCTTGCAAACTTGCCTCCCCAAGCTTGTTTCCTGCCTTCCAACTCGGTTACGCAGCTCTCAGTATATATGAATCATATGGCCACACAAAGGGATGTGTCTCATCCAACCAACATGTCTCTTTGGTTGGCCAACCCTTCCCATCTCAACAGTCAACTCTAGTTGCCTAAAAAAATACTGTTTCTAAACTCCTTTCTCATGAATTCAACCCAATGCATGGTGAAATCACCAATGTGGTGATGTGTGGGCTCGATAGGCACGACCTAACTGACATGATCCATCATACCAGAAACCTCAAATTTGGGCGAGTGCTCAACACTTAAGCCAACTCATCCCCACTCAAGTCGTTGCGCTTGGGCACTTTTGTCTCAACCATCTATCTTTATCATGAGCGCGCTCATCTCAACTATCTCGGCTCGCTCAATTAAGAAACCCCAAAATGTTGCACAATCATCATAAATGGTGTGATTCTTATCTAGTCATGCGACACGACTCACTCAACTCATGGTGCTTGTGGGCACTCAACCCTAAGGGCCTAACATTCTCCCCCACTTCAAAGATGTTGTCATCCTCAACAATAAACCCCATAGAAATCCATCTATCACCAAGATGTTGCATCCTCATGAAGATTACCCATCAAAATAACATCCCATGCCATCGAACAACCTCCTATCAAACAACACAAATCATGTGAAGAATGCTCATCTGCACGACCTAACTGACATGATCCATCATACCAGAAACCTCAAATTTGGGCGAGTGCTCAACACTTAAGCCAACTCATCCCCACTCAAGTCGTTGCACTTGGGCACTTTTGTCTCAACCATCTATCTTGATCATGAGCACGCTCATCTCAACTATCTCGGCTCGCTCGATTAAGAAACCCCAAAATGTCGCACAATCATCACAAATGGTGTGATTCTTATCTAGTCATGCGACACGACTCACTCAACTCATGGTGCTTGTGGGCACTCAACCCTAAGGGCCTAACATTCTCCCCCACTTCAAAGATGTTGTCATCCTCAACAATAAACCCCATAGAAATCCATCTATCACCAAGATGTTGCATCCTCATGAAGGTTACCCATCAAAATAACATCCCATGCCATCGAACAACCTCCTATCAAACAACACAAATCATGTGAAGAATGCTCATCTCCTAACACTGCCTCAATACTGTGAACCTACAAATTCTCTCATAAGAATGGCATGCATTGGATCCCCTTGTGTCATCAGCTAATCAAGTAGCTAATCTGATCATAGCACCAACTCCACAAGAACTCATGCCACCCAAACAAGTGCAAACACATCACATCCCAATGTCGTCCCAAACATCTCTACACATAAAATCCACAATTTTGAATTTGTTGATCAGGAAGTACCTTTGTTAGATTATCCACATATCTTTGGACTCGCCACCCTGAGCAACTAATGACGAGCCCATCTCCAAGAGCTCACAGAGAAAACGAAGTGGGGTGTCGAGGACTACCACTCCACACTCCATATCCAAACAACCTCCTGAAGTTGTACCTTAATCTCTTGAATATGCTCTATCTAATGCTAGAAATGGTTGTCCGCCTCATGGAATGACCCCTCCATATCTGTCTACAACATATCTCAATAATGGGGGATATGAACCTATCCTACCCTCACTCTCCTTAATCAATCTCTCCACCTCTAGATCCTCAGGCCATACATCTAACTATATAGTCTCCCTTGACTCCTCAAACTCCCCACTAGCTCCTTTATACCAAGGCTCATCATTTAGAACCTCATCCCCAACTGTAGATGAAATCCTCTTGACTCCATCATCATCAATGTAATCCTCAATCAATTCTCCCTCGTCATCATAAATGTCATCAAACTCATCAAACTCGAGTAGTGATCTCTCAGCATCAACCACTGAGGTCTCTCAGCGAGACTCAAAACCCTCTCTACCAAATTAGTCATCATCCTAGTCTATTGTGAAAGGATAGACTCCACACGATTCAGCCTCCTAAGAATCTCATCATCAAGCTATCTCTCTGCCATAGGGACAACTATCATCCTAGCACCTCCATCTGAAATTGCTCGTACAACTCTCTCCAATCAAAAATTCCCATCCCTATATAATCTCATAGTCATTCAATTGAATGATGGTGAAGTCAAGCTTCTGACTCCAACATTCAATCTGCACCAGAACATCCCTAACTAATTTGACAACTCCCATATCCTCGTAGTTCCCTACTTTGAAGGAAATATGGATTAGAACAATTTGCAACCCAAATCTCCTTGCTACATCCTCCCTCATGAAGTTGTGAGTAGCACTGCTATCCACAAAAGAAACCTACTAACTTCAAACAAAATCTACAATTGCATAGTTCAATCGATTTATGCTCTAATCCTGTTCTAGAATGGTCACTTTTTAACAAGCTGCACTCAAAACCTGCATCACTCCCACAAAAAGTTTCTTTGTCTCCTACATCACAAACAACTTCTACCTCAATGGACATATTCTTAGCCATCTAATCTTCTCCGCATATCAAACATGAGAGATACTTCTACTTCCGTGAACTACTTTGCTTATGCCCATCCTCTTGCGAAGATTTCCCTTTCCCAATCCTAATGAACTAATGACCACAAGCCCAAAGAATGGAGATAAAATCAAGGGAATGATGGAAAGTGGTAAGCATCCACGCTACTTCAATCCAAGTTACCCAATTAGTGCCCCTCCTATAACCCTAAGGCCTCAGAGCAGGTCCCAATGGACTAGGGTAAAAAACTAACCTCTCTTGTAAAGTGAGAGAATAAGTTTACAACCAAGATTGGTTAATAATACAAATCACCACTTAATTCGTGTTAGAATTCCCAAAGCATCAAGTAAAAGCACAAGATTACAAGAAGCATACCGAATGATGACCCACCTTCCTTAATTAATTTGATCCTTAAATACCTAATCCTACAAAAGTTTGTTTTAACTGGGTAGTAAGAGGTAACCTTAGAACTGCTTTGTCTTGCCTCATAGACCCTAACTACTACTATGGAAGCCTTCTTTTCGTTGGGTTTGTCTCAACCTTAAAAGATGAAAGTAGCTTTATTGGTGGAAATTGCAACTCTTTCAAGCTACACTCAAGCTTAGTACCTTGTGATGACCTTGCAATGAGACATGTAAGTTTCTATGACAACAAACATCTAATGCATTACCATTTTTTCTATTTAAACTTCTAATGTGTTACCATCTTCAACCAAAACCAAAATGAAAAGGAAATAAATACCCAAAACAATGGGTAAAACAACCTTTGGAATATTGTTGAATTGAGTGATAGTCAACTCTCAAGAGGCCATGTTTGCTATAATAACCACTTAACCTTACTCAAAATCATGTGAAATCGCCAATCATTAGGTATTGTTGACGCAAAATTTGGCAAGCCTTATGAGAGGACTCACAAGGTGAGGGTCAAACCCTGTAGCAACAATGAGGAAGGACAACCATTATCACCTCAATAATCTTCCTCCTGCTATTTAGTGGAGTCTCACCACAGTAGAGGCTCCCCTATATTCACTTATAAGGGTATTTTAGTTGAAGCATACCTAAATTGGCATATTTTCAATGCCCATTCAATACCTTTTTCTATCAGTTTTCCATTCTTCATCCCTTCCTAGTGCCTTTTGGATCCATGATTACCACATTTTTAGTGAAGGTACGAATAATCTCTTTTTACACCACTTTCACTTCTTCTTATGCATTACGATGTGAAACTGCCATATTTCAACTAACATGGTCAAACAAAATTGAAAGTCAGTGGTTGCAAATCCCACAACAGGTGTTGCAACTCCATTTCCGACAGCGCAACTTCCTACAGGTGTCGCCACTCCATTCAAAGCATTTCAACTCCCTATAAGCACTACGACTTTGAATATAGTGAGCAATCGCTACAACTCCGATGGCAATCATCATTGTTGCCACTTGCAGAGATAATGATGCCGCAAATTACCTGTGACCCAATGAAGCTGCTACAATTTTGAGTTGCCATTATGTTGTTGAATTCCCTACATTTTTCCTTGTTGCCACAACTCTCGTTGTTGCAACTCTGAAATATCACGCCAACTCTTTGTGCAACAGTCCCACTGTACTATTAGCACAAGTTTCTCGCAAAAGAAGATGACGTAGGCAACTGGATGAGTGATTAGGGACGAAAACTCACATGCTAACAACTCCCGGCTAATCTAAGTCAACATTTGTTAACCAAATATCAAATTCTCAAAAGAATTTTAAAAGGATGAGCTGTATGATTCTCTTACGTTGGCTATCCCATATTTCACTTAGTCTAGAATCTAGATACTAACATTTTGTTAAAATTTGCATACCAGAGGACAAGTGGTTCCCTAAGCCTTTGATCTTTGGCCTAGGGAAAAGTGTCCAAATTTATTTTTTACTTTTCTCCTAAAGTGACTTTATAAGTGGTAAATTTAAATTAATTTAGAAGCGACTTTATAAGTGGTAAAGTTACATTCTAATTTAAAAGTGACTTTATAAGTGGTAAAGTTACATTCTAATTTAAAGGTGACTTTATTAAAGTCAATGAAGAATTAGAAAGTGAAAAAATGATGGAAATAAAAGGCTAAGTGGGTCTTTATTGAAGTGGGTAAGTTAAAAAATAGAAAGTGAGAATTAAATGCACATTTATTCTCATCCCTAGATATAAATGAATCTCAGCCATTAGATCTTTGGATAACCCAAAAGGTCATTTAGTGAGTAAAAGGAGAAGAGAAGAAAAAAGATTAATTCATTCTTTCATGAGCATTTGAGAGAAGAGAAGAGAGAGCAAGGAGAAAAATTTTGAGCAGTGAGGAAGCGAAGGAGAGCAGCAAGAATACATTTCTGCAAATCTGTACAGCAGCATTTATTGGCACGCATCCCAAGGCAAAACCATACTATAGGAGAAAGACACAAAAATCGAGGAAGAGGGACAACAACAAGGGCACAAATTTTGAGGCAGATTTGGGCACGAATTTCGAGGCAGACTTGGTGCTGAAATCCGTACGGTCCTTACAATTTGTACAACAAGTTCGAGGCACGTTTTTGGAGGCTTGTTGTACAGCATTTACTGTTGTTTTATTGCTAGAAAAAATTATGTTTTGGTTGTTTGCTGATTGGCACGATTTCCGAGGCGGAGTTCAAGCACGAAAATCGAGATAAGTTATAATTTGTGGTCGCTGGAATTTTTACTGTGTATTTCAGTTTCTCTGTGAAAGCATTTTCAGAAATAAAGAAGAGCTCTCAAACTGGTTTTCCCCAAGAGTTGTAGGGGGGTTTTCCAGGGTCACATTGACCAAAAATCACTGTGTTATTTTCTATGTGTGTCTGTCATAATTTTGCTATGTTTTATTTCTGCAATTTCAACAGTTGTGAAATCTCTAAATTTGTGTTTTTAAAAAAATATTGTCATTTCCAGATTTTAGAATTTTTATCACGCTTGGATTTAAAACTAAATACATGGAGTGATAAGGAAAACTGATAACTGAAGTGGGGGTTGAAATTTCATGGTATAAGAGCTTGGCTGGCTGAAAAGTGCAAATTGGGACAGCAAAGTGAAAATTACAGCACGCTGATTTTTACACAAAAAAACAAAAAACTTCACCATAGATTTGAAAATTTCAGTTTGGTAGGACAGTGAAACATGTCTTTGGGTTTGAGAGTTGAAGACAGGTTGGATGGGCAGAACAACTACAGTGCATGGAAGGAGAAAATCTAGAGCATCTTTGAGGAAGCAGAAATCTGGGGCATTATGGTAAATACCACATAGAACCTAGTAGTAGTACCTGTTGACCCTATTCAATTGGCAGAGTTCAACAAAAAGAATGCTAAGGCAAAAAAATTGATTCTGGAAGGAATCAAGGATCTTGTCATTCCTCATGTGAGAGGAAAGACTTATGCACATGAGATGTGGACAGCCTTGACCAGTCTTTACTAGAGCTCAAATGAAAAAAGAAAAATGGACCTAAAGGAGAAACTAAAAGGCATTAAAATGGCTAAGACTGACAGTATTACAGCATACCTCACAAAGATCACTTCAATGAGAGATGAGTTGGCAGTCGTAGGTGAGATCATTGCACCCACTAAGTTGGTGAGGATTGCTTTGAATGGTCTTCCTAAGACTTGGGAGAATTTTGTGGATGGCATTGTTGCACGGGAAAACCTTCCCGATTGGGAGAGGTTGTGGGATGATTGCATTCAGAATGAGATCAGAAAGAACCGTCTTGGGGCAGCCAAACAGGGGGAGGAGGATGACAATGTGGCATTGTTAGCAAGAGGTAAGAAGGGCAGAGCAAAGAAGCAAGCTTCCAACAGTAGAGGCAAAGGCAAAGGCGAAGGTAAAGACAAGCAAAGTCAAATGTTGGAATTGTCAAAAGTTGGGACACTGTTGTTGTGTGTCCGGAGAAGAAGAACAAGAAAGGGAAAGACAAACCCATGGCAGCTTCTATAGAGACAGCGAGCTTCTCAGAGAGCTTTGATCGGGAGTTTGGGTTCATAGCTTGTGAGGCCACTAGTGCAGGATCACCTACCATACAGGTTTAGAGGGAGTGTGCATTCCCTGCTACTAGCAAAGCATCTTCTAGCATTTGGTATGTTGACAGTGGCGCTTCCCACCACATAACAGGAGTCAGAGAGTACTTCTCAGAGCTTTCAGAGGGTGATATTGATATGGAGGTAGTACTTGGTGATGACAACATTGTTAGAGTAGTCGGTGTGGGGACATTCACATTTGATAGGGGACCCAAACCTCCCTTGAAAGTGTCAAATGTTTTATATGTGCCTATAATGAAGAAGAACCTGATATCCATCTCAGAACTTGAGGACAAAGGGTATGATGTGTTGTTCAGGAGAGGGCAGGTGCTTATATATCCTAGGGGAACTCTAGCTTCTTCAGCTAGAGAGATTGGTGTGTGCCATGCCAAGGTGTACAAGTTCTCATTCCAACCCCCGATGGCATTGAGTGGCAACACCCAAGACAGGACCGACAACAGATCTAGCAATTCAGAGTTGTGTGAGATTTAGTGCCGCAAGATGGGGCACATGTATCATGGGGCCTTGAGTACATTGCGGGAGATCACCACTGTTATGCCAAATTTCAGTTCTAATCACCTTGATGTATGCATAGGATGTGTTATGGGGAAGTTTGCCAGAGCCCCTTTTCCCAATAGTGACAGCAGAGCGATCGGGATCCTTGACTTGATTCATACCGATGTGAGTGGTCGGATGTCTCATGTATCCTTGAGTGGCTATGAGTAATATGTTTTATTCATTGATGACCACCCCAGGAAGACCTGGATTTATTTCTTGAAGACCAAGAGTGAGGTCTTCAAGCGGTTTCAAGAGTTCAAAGCTCTTGTGGAGACCCAGACAGGTAGGAAGATCAAGGTCCTTAGATCGGACAATGGAGGGGTGTAGCCTTGGTGAGTTTGTTGATTTTTGTGTTGAGGCAGGCATTAGAAAGGAGTTCACAGTTCCCCCAGCAAAATGGGGTTGCAGAGAGGAAGATCAGATCCATTGTAGGGGCTGCCAAAGCCATGCTTCATGATCAGGGGTTACCTTTATTTTTGTGGGCAGAGGCATGCAAAACTGTTGTGTACTTGTAGAACATGAGTCCACATTGTGCCGTGGGGAATGTTACTCCAGAGGAGTCCTTTTCTGGGAAGAAGCTTCATGTTGGGCACTTTCGTATCTTTGGGTGCCTTACATATTCCTATGTCCCCAAGGAGAACAAGACCAAGCTAGAGCCCAGTACAGACAACGGCATCTTTGTGGGTTATAGCAATACCTCGAAAGCTTATCAGATTTATATTCCTTCGAAGAGAAAAGTGGTTGTTAGGTCGAATGTGAAGTTCGAGGAGGAGAGAGCTTACAAGAGGTCACGGGAGTTAGAGTATCCAGGGTCACCAGACCCTCGGGAGCAGCTGAGTCAGTCACAGGGATCCAGTGGTCAAGGATCAGTGGGCCCGCCGATTACAGTGTCAGGTCCATCAGTGAGAAGTGGCTCTCAAAGTCAGGTGGGTGGTTCTTCGGGCAACATGCAGGGAAGCCCACAGAGCAGTTCACAAGGTAGTCCACTCATGGACAGCCCACACGGTACTTCAGCATCTACAAGCACAGATTCAGGCATGAGGTCAATTGGCAAGCCTTCAGGCGTTCAGTGTTCTGATGATGATGAGGATTCTTTCACTCCGGTGGGAGAAGTATGCTTAGGGAAGAGGAAGCCCAAGTGGCTTCAAGATACTTTGCGCAAGGCCACATCAGTTGATGGGCCAAAGAGACAGGTTAGAGAGAGTAAACCACCTGAGCAGTTCTGTAGTTACATGGCATTGGTAACAAGCATTATTGACTCCGAGCCTTCTAGTTATCAGGAGGCAGCCACCCAGGAGGTCTAGAGAGAGGCCATGATGGAGGAGTATTCTTCTATTATGAAGAACGATGTTTGGGAGGTAGTGTCAAGGCCTAAAGGTAAATCAGTTGTTACTTCCAGATGGCTCTACAAGATAAAGCATGCTACAGATGGCAGCATCAAAAAGTTCAAGGCTCGATTTGTGGTGAGAGGGTTCTGACAGGTAGAGGGAGTTGACTATGAGGAGACCTTCGCTCTCATAGCTTGGTATACATCTATTCGCTCCATTATACCGATTACAGCAGAGATGGGTTGGAAGATCCACCAGATGGATGTGAAGACCACATTTCTCAATGGCTTCATTCATGAGGAGGTTTATATTGACCATCCGCAAGGCTTTGAGGTGCATCGAAAGGAGTCCCATGTATGCAAATTGAAAAAGGCACTCTATGGCCTGAAGCAACCTCCTAGAGCTTGGTACTTTAGGATTGATACATACTTGCAACAATTGGGTTTCACAAAGAGTCAGGTTGATCCGAACCTATACTTCATTGTGGTGGGTGAGGAGCCTCTCATTCTGGTGTTGTATGTTGATGACTTGATCATCACTAATGTAGAAAGACTCATTGAGGGCTGCAAGAGAGATCTTGCTTCAGAGTTTGGGATGAAGGATATCGGCTTGATGCATTATTTTCTGGGATTGGAGGTGTGGCAAGAGGAAGAGCATTTCTTCCTGGGACAAGGGAAGTACATTGTGGATATTCTTAGCAGATTTCACATGCAGGACTGCAAACCCATGTCTACACCTATGATCACTAACTGGAAGAAGCTTCACGCTTCTGATTTTGAGTTGGTGGATCCTGCTCTATACAGACAGTTGATTGGTTGTTTGATGTATTTGGTCAACACTCGACCAAATATATGTTTTGCAGATAACACTATGAGTCAGTTCATGTGTGAGCCCAGGGGAGTTCACTGGGTGACTGCAAAACACATTCTTCGTTACTTGCAGGGGACTGTGGATTTTGGTCTGGATTATAGACAAGGTGATGGAGTGAGACTAGTAGGGTACACGGATTCAGATTGGGCAGGTTGTGCTTCATATAGGAAGAGTACTTCTGGGTCTTGTTTTGGGTTGGGTTTGGCAGTTTGTGTCGTGGATCAACCGAAAACAACAGTCAGTTGCATTGACCTCAACTGAGGCAAAATATACGGCGGCTAGTTTGGCTAGTTGTAAGGCCATATGGCTTCGCAAGATGTTGTTTGGTCTATTTGGTCAGGCATTGAGACCTTCAGTAATTTACTGTGATAATCAAAGTTGCATAAAACTCATGGAGAATCCAGTTTTTCATGACAGGGCAAAGTATATTGAGATCAAGTATCACTTCATTAGAGACTATGTCCAAAAGGGAGGTGTCAAGCTTGAGTACATTTCCACAAATAAGCAGGTAGCGGACATTTTCAACGAAGCCTTACAACGAGGCAAGCATGTCTACTTCAAAGACAAGATGGGAGGGGTGATGAACACTTTCCTCGGTAAGAGGGAGTGTTAAAATTTGAGTACCGGAGGATAAGTGGTTCCCTAAGGCTTTGATCTTTGGCCTAGGGAAAAGTGTCCAAATTTATTTTTTTACTTTTCTCCTAAAGTGACTTTATAAGTGGTAAAGTACATTCTAATTTAAAAGTGACTTTATAAGTGGTAAAGTCACATTCTAATTTAAAGGTGACTTTATTAAAGCCAATGAAAAATTAGAAAGTGAAAAAGTGACTATGGAAATAAAAGGCTAAGTGGATCTTTAATGAGAATTAAAAATTAGAAAGTGAGAATTAAATGCACATTTATTCTCATCCCTAGATCTAAATGAATCTCAACCATTAGATCTTAGGGTAATCCAAAAGGTCATTTAGAGAATAAAAGGAGAAAAGAAGAGGAAAAGATAATTCATTCTTTCATGAGCATTTGAGAGAAAGAGAAGAGAGAGCAAGGAGAAAATTTCTAAGCAGTGAGGAAGTGAAGGAGAGCAGTGAGAATACATTTCAGCAATCTGGACAACAACACTTATTGTCACGCATCCCAAGGCAAAACCGTATAGCAGGAGAAAGGCACAGAAATCAAGGAAGAGGAACAGCAGCAATGGCATGAATTTTGAGGCAAATTTGAGCACAAATTTCGAGGCATTCGGACTACTGAAATCTGTACGATTCGTACAACAAGTTCGGGGCATGTTTTTCGAGGTTTGTTGTACAATATTTACTATTGTTTTATTGTTGGAAAAATTTGTGTTTTGGTTGTTAGCTGATTGGCACGATTTTCAAGGCAGAGTTCAAGCACGAAAATCGAGATAAGTTGTAATTTGTGTTTGCTGAAATTTTTACTGTGTATTTCAGTTTCTCTGTAAAAGCATTTTCAGAAATAAATAAGAGCTCTCAAACTGTTTTTCTCCAAGAGTTGTAGGGGGTTTTTCCAAGACCACATTGACCAAAAATCACTGTGTTATTTTTTGTGTGTGCCTGTCATAATTTTGTTGTGTTTTATTTCTGCAATTTCAGCAATTGTGAAATCTCTAAATCTATGTTTTCAGAAAATTATTGTCATTTCCAAATTTTAGAATTTTTATCATGCTTGGATTTAAAACTAAATGCATGGAGTGATAAGGAAAACTGATAATCGGAGTGGGGGTTGAAATTTCTTCACATTTTGTATAAATACCTGAATTCTTTCAAAGCCTGGGGCACAAGTATTGTTAAAATGCATTGTGTAATTTCTACACCCTTGCAATGAAAAGTGTCTTTTGCTCCAACTATTCGATGGCCTTCTCGTGATCTATTGAATTGAAGATTTAATAGTAACTTATCTAACGAGGTAACTTGTGAAATTGATATCATGTTGTCTACGCTTTATTTCTAAATTATTTATTTATAAGTCATTTGCATCATTGCCTTGTGCTATTGTGTAAATGTTACAACAATCAAGAATATCATCATACTTGAACAAGTCACCTCTTGCAGCTATTGTGTTTACTTTCTGTGAGTGTGTTTACTTTCATGCAATTGTGATTTACCTTACTTGCGATTTACTTTCTTGCAAAGCGTGTTTCATTTCCTGCAAGGTGTGGTGTATTTGATTAGATCAGTGACATGTGAAAGAATCATTATCTTGTATTGTGGTAACATTTATATTACTACAACCTCAAGGCACACAACATATTGCACTAGCACATACAATGCACGACAGTTCACAAGTTCCAAACAAATCCAAAATTGACCATTAAATGAGAATACTTTTGGTTGTCTTCCCGAGTTATTCGAAGGATAATTAAAAGACATGTCACTAGGTAGAGGGCCCTTAGGTGATATAATTGGCCTAGGGAAAGATACCTTAATCATTGAATGGGCTCAATTCTATTAGTATACTAACCCTACACTAAACAAGGATGTGCATAAGCTAGGGTTTATTGATATGCAATGATGAAGGAATAGCTAGACATATAGAAGTTATATAAAGAGTTTATTTAATGATTGGATCAACAAAATGAAAAAGGTAAGCCCTCATAAAGGCTTCAAGTCGAAGATTGGCTACAATTAGGGTTTCTAGAGTAAAAAATAGATTAGGATGACATCAACACTATATGGTGAGGACTCACCACTATAAGAGTTAGTTTTGCATTTAAAAGGCAAAAGGACTCTAACCCTAGATTTTCATCCACAAACATCCAGTCAAAATGTCCCCAAATGTAAATCAGGAAGGGATCCTCTATTTATATGATGTATATCCCTTCACGTTTACAAAAATATTAGCATTATCAACCCTCAAATACCTAAACTAATATATAAAAAACCACCTATCAAAACCATCTCAAGATCAAGTGAAAGTCGCAACCATTAGGGACAATGATCATAGATGCATCACAGTGGACCACACTTAATTGTTAAGGGTGTAATATCAATTGAAACTGAGATCACCTTCAAATAACTAGATAGAATAAGAACCATAAAAGTGTTCCCTAATTTTGTTAAGAATGGCTAGATAATCAGCCCTATTATAATGACAATGGAGGGGAAGGAATTCAAGGCAAGGTGCCATGGCCATGCGACCAGTTGATAGACGTCCATCATCCTTAGTGTATAGATGTAAAGAGGAAGCAATCATGGAGGCATGAGTTAACCCATCCCTCATCCTACTCTTTCCACCCCTCAGAGTAAACTTTTTCTTCTTTTTAAAAAACTTTGACAATGTAATGCCCCCAAAGTGCTCCTGAAGTATAGGCGCGTCGAGGCCCTCTGAGTGTGCGACACCGACGAGGTTCCTTGGAGTTGCAATGACCAACTTACAAGTATTTGTCTCCCAGATTACACTTCTAGCACTTTTATTCACATGTTAGATATATTATGTGTGTGGAATCCAACATGTAAACAGAACACAAGCATAATGCCCAATACTCAATTAACATTCCTCTCATGTGTAAGTGTCGCCACTCCATTCCAAGCATTGCAATTCCCTATAGCCGCTACAACTCTAGATATAGTGCGCAGTTGTTGCAACCTCCTATAGCCGCTACAACTCTAGATATAGAGTGTAGTTGTTGCAACTCCAATCATAATCATCATTGTTGCAACTCTGGTGATGCCACTTACAGAGATAATGATGTTGCAACTTACCTATGATCCAATGAAGATGCTACAACTCTTGCATCGCCACTTTGTTGCTCAATTCTCTACATTTTTACTTATTGCAACTCTCGTTGTTGCAACTCCGACATATCATGCCAACTCTTTGTGCAATGGTTCAACTATGCAGTCAAGACAAGTTTCCCACGATAGAAGATGACATAGGCAAGTGGGTGAGCGATTAAGGAGGACAACTCACATACTAACAACTCCCAACTAATCTGAGTCGACATTTGTTAACCGAATACCAAATTCTAGAAATAATTGTATAACGATGAGCCGCCTGCTTCTCTTAGGTTGACTATCTGATCTTTAACTCAGTTCATATGCTAACATTTTGTATAAACACCCGAATTCCTTCAAAACCCAGGGGGGAAATAAAAAGTATTGTTAAAACACATTGTGTTATTTCTACATTCCTACAACGAAAAGTGTCTTTTGCCCCAATTATTCAATGGCTTTCTCATGATATATTGAATTGAAGATTTAATATTACCTTGTCTAAGGAGGTAGGGCCCCCTCCTTAGCCCGGTACTGCTTGTAGCACTAGCTTATATTTTGTATTTATAAATATATTAATTTGTAGTTAATCACTCTGGCTGCAACTTCATTATTTTCCTTTTGCTACAATAAAACTCTTATGCCACATTTCGATTGACTACTTATTGCTACAACTCCAAGTTATACATTTCAGGCATTAGCTTCATGGGTAATTGATTGTCTAACTAATGTCGTGCAGATTGGTTTCTGGGAATTTTGGTTGTTGTTGCAAGTTCCCTGTATCTTATTTTTGCTTAATTTCAGCACGGTAGTACTTTATAGATAAGAGTTGTGTGAATCTAATTTCTTGATTTATACGCTTTATTTCTAAATTATTTATTTATCACATTTGCACAATAAGCACGTGTTATTGCATAAATGTTACAACAATCAAGAATATCATCATACTTGAACAAATCACCTCTAGCAGCTATTGTTTTTACTCTATCAGTGTGTTTACCTTCATGCAATTGTGATTCGCCTTCCTTGCGATTTACTTTCTTGCAAAGAGTGCTCCATTTCCTGCAAGGTGTGGTGTGTTTGATTAGATAAGTGACATCTGAAAGCATCCTTATCTTGTACTCTGGTGACATTTAGATTACTACAACCTCAAGATACACAACAAATTGCACCAATCACTAGGTACAATGATCATAGATGCATCATAGTGAACCACACTTAATTGTTAAGGGCGTAATAACAACTGAAATTGGGATGACCTTAAAATATCTCACTAGAAAAAGTCCCATAAAAGTGTTCCCTAATTTTATTAAGGATGGCTAGATAATCATCCCTATTAGTTCTTTCCAGCCCCTAAGGGGAGTTGACGAAGGTCTTCAAGGAAAGGTGCCATGGCCATGCAACTAGTTGATGGAGGTCCATCATCCTTAGTGTATAGATGAAAAAAGGGAGCAATCATGGAGGCAAGGGTTAACCCTTCTCTCATCCTACTCTTTCCACCCCTCTGAGGCAACTTTTTCATCATTTTTAAAAGCATTGACTATGTAATGCCCCCAGAGCGTTGCTTGAGTTAAAGTGTGTGGAGGCCCTTTGAGCGTGAGGCATCAACAGGGTTCCTTATAGTTGCAATGACCAGCTTAAGAGTATTTTTCTACGAGATTACACTCCTAGCACTTCTATTCACATGTTAGATATATTATGTTTGAGGCATCGACGTGGGTTCCTGACAGTTGCAGTGACCAACTTACGAGTATTTGTCTCGCAGATTATACTCCTAGCACTTCTATTCACATGTTAGATATATTATGTTTGTCGAATCCAACATGTAATCAAAACACAAGTATAATGACCAATCTTCAATTAACATTCCCTCTCATGTGTAAGAGTCTAATCATCACATTATTATTGTCATGTTACAATATTATGTCACGTTCACACAATACAATAATGCTCATAAAGAAGTACACCAAGATATCGAAAAAGGGGCCAGCAGTAAACCCACAAATTTTATCATAAACGTTTCACAAATGCATTACAATGGTGCCAAATATCCAAGTTAGCTCTTTATTTGCTCCTGAATGAAGCCCTAAAATCTACATTCAAAACAACCTACTCAATCCACCCATGGGTTCGCACCTTTGGTTGTTAAAGAGACTTCAAAGTGCGGCATACTACTGAAATCAAAATTCCAAACCCTTAGCTACAATCATCGTCCAACTCGCGCATAGAACCTCCTCTCGAAATTTGGTCAGTTAAGTTTGTTTCTTTACTTTACCTGTGAGGATAGCCTGAACCTCAAATTCAATTCTGCCATACTTCGTGGCTCGGACTTGCAGCAAGGTTCAAAGTTGCTATTAGACACCTAATTTGTTAGGGTTATGGTGGACGATCACTACATGTCCATGAAACTGTGGAAGTTGAAACCAACGATTTGTATGTTGCATTTATATGTACATCATTCTTGATAGAAGTTGAATTAATTTCCAACAATGGTATCAAATTGTGGTAGATATGATATTCATTGAATAGAATAAAAATACTACTCGATGTCAATATGGGCATAGAAAAACTTTGTCGTAGTGTATGTTGGTCTTGGAATCAACCACGCCATTGTTGAGTCAAAAGAGAGCATAGTCCAAAGGGACATTGCTCAGTTTCCATTGTAGCCGAAATAGAGGTATAGATTGACTAGAAAGAGCACGTGCATTGCTGAAAGAAATCCAAGAGTTTCTTCACATAAGCCAATGTTTTTTCATTAAGGATCCACTGGGAGGTGGTAAGGATGACCTGAAAGGCTTCGAAAGAGTGTGTCATAGACACCTTGATGTTGTTGTCGAGGTTGAGTCTCACCATGGCCGAGTATATATTCATATGTTAAATTGACATCATTTGCGGAACATTGCTCCCTTCGTTTCTTAAATGGTTGAAGATTTTTGGTGGTCTTGTAAGTATATTGTCTTCATAATATTCTTTACCAAATATTTTAATCAATTTATATATTGCAATATGCAGAATGTCAATCCAACGTCTGTAAATTACTTAATCAACACTAGTTGTATATTAATAGGTGCATTTTTTGGTAATATAAGCTAAATGTCTCTTCGTATGTGAAGATTTGTACCATAAGCTATTGCAACATTTTAAGCATTCGTCCCTAGAGAAGTTCAGAAAACTCATCGACTCATGAAGCCATAATAGCTACAATTGATCAGCGCTAAGCCTTATCCTGAGGAAGAGCTGGTGGGACGCAGCTTTTCTGCAGGCCATTTTGTTGGGCAAAAAGACGTTAGAAGAGAAAGAGAAGCACAATGAGGGAATTTTTCCTCAGAGGACTTCCAGCCAAGGAGTCTGAATTCTCACTAGCTGCACAGCAGTGGAGAGAGGCAAATCTACAAGCTCCAAAAGGGAGTGCGTAGGCCAGTCCAGTGCTACGCAGAGGAGAGGGAGCAATTCGACATTTTTTTGGCAGAGATGGCAGCCACATCTCCAGGAGAGAGGTGGGGTGATCTAGAGATGTAGTTCGAAAGGACTGCAGATGGGCAGGATCCTTGAGGAACCCACCTCTTGGATCATTACCTTGCTACGGGAGCCCAGTTTTGTGGTAGCAGGATGGACTAGTGTCGGATCATGCCGAGGAGTGTCGGAGACACAGTTGCAGCGGCTAGGAGCGCCAGAGACTGAACAGCACAGAGCAGAGTTGGTAGCAGTGCAGATGTCACAGAGCAGAGATCAGCAGCAGCGCAGATGCTTCAGAGGGTCAGCGCAGAGACTAGCAGCGATCATGTTCCAACATTCACATGGTATCATACTGAACATAGTTAGTTCAGTAATTTGGGATGTTTTTTCGTTGCTCATGCAGTAGCAGCAGCAGTTGGCAATGGCAGTGCCAGCAGCAGCACGGAAGCAGAATTTCAGAGAGTTTCAGTACGCAGAGACTAGCAGCAGTCATGTTCCAACATTCACATGGTATCATACTGAACACAGTTAGTTCAGTAATTTGGGATGTTTTTTCGTTGCTCATGCAGTAGCAGCAGCAGCTTGCAGTGCAGAGGCAGTTGGCAGTGCCAGTGCCAACAGCAGCACAGATGCAGAATTTCAAAGAGAGTTGCAGTACGGATGCAATGTTGACAGCGGCAGGGCCAGCGGCAGTACAAATGCAGCGTTTGCGCAGTAGTTGGTGGACAGGATGTCAGACATCAACAACGCAGAAGGAGATGTTACAAAACAGAGTGAGGCTTCAGTAGGTTGCATTGCTAGAGCACATTCCTCGCTAAGATGTAGTGTTGATTTCTGGTAGCATCGAATGTGATCTATGTCTCAAATTTTGCAAGGAAGCTTAAACACATGTATTCCAAAGAACCCAGAAAGCGTTTTGGGAAATTCCACCCAGAAACAGTTTTATTAAAATAATTAATTATTTTTAATGGGACCATAGAATAATTAATGGGTATTAATCTAATTGTGTGTGTAACTTCGAGGATCAAGCAGAAATGATCTTAGCCATTGATTAGCTTCTAATCTAGGTCGTTGAATGTCAACGAGGAGATTATTTAAGGAGGCTTGAGGGTCATTTGGAAAAACACACACACAGAGTTCAGAAGTTCGATTTTCTGAAGTAAAGCAACTGCGATGAGAATTTTGATTGTGAGTTGTTGCAAAGAGGGGAAGAGAGAGTTTTGGTTGGAGGAGATCTTCTCCGGAGCCAAGAATACTCAACAGAGAGGCAAAAACACACACAAGGGAGGCAGTGCAAAGGGTAGAGAGGGTGATGCAGAGCCAAGAAGGGCTCATGCAGGCTCCACACAAAGCAACGCAGCAGCTTCCAGCAAAGAGATCCAAATTTGCTAAAGGAGTTGACGTTTCTAAGCCAGGAGGGCTGGAAAAGGCTCCTGGAGGCAGATCGATTCTCGTTGGGCTGACGTAGTGACTTAGAGGCTGACGCAGGGCAGGGCCCACGCAAGACAGCGTAAAAGTATTTGGGAAACTCACAGTTCAATTGTCGAATCAGCCGGGATCAACAGTGTTGAGTGAGGTAATCTCACCAGTCTTTCTTGCAAAGTGATTTTCTCTGTAACTGGATTGTCGAGAGGGCATCCAAAGTTGTATTCAAAATACTTCTACATAATAATAAAAACCCTCAAATCTAATGCACCAATTTTCCTGCATTAGGTTTTTTCGGGGACATTTGTCCAAAAAATACTATATCACTTGTGTATCTTTAATGTTCTATTCTTGTTTTGGGCAAATCTATTAATTAAGTGAAGGTCGTAGCTGTATTAGCTTCAATATTTGTTTTAGAAAGCAGTAAATAATTTGTTTCAGTAAATAACAAATAGGAGAGTTTAATCAGTGGTTAGAATATCTGTCTCCGACTAAGACGTACTACTGTCGACGGCATTCTCTGTTGGGTGAGCCATTTCTGGCACCCAGGTTGTATTCTGAAAACTGAATATTAATAAAACCCTCTAAATAGTTGCACCAATTTTCCCGCATTGGGTTTTTATGGGGACATTAGTCCAAAAACAACGGTGCCACTTGTGTGTTTGTTTTCTTTCAGTTGATGATCTGTATGTGTTGATACTGTACTTGTATTTATTTTCAATATTTACATGGTAAATAACTTGTTAAGTAACTAAACAAGTAGGAGGAAATAAATCAAATAGTATAGGAAGAATTTCTAATGGTTAGAGTTAGAAATTCCAACACAAGGGTGAGGTCTTTAGTCATTTTAGAGATTTCAAAGCTCAAGTGGAGAACATGACAGGAAGGAAGATCAAGGTGTTGAGGACAGACAGCAGGGGAAAATACACATCTAATGCATTCATTGATTTCTACAAGAAGGCAGGAATCAAGAAGGAGAATACAATGACCTACAACCTACAACAAAATGGGGTTGCAGAGATGAAGAACCACTCTATCACTAGTGCGGAGAAGGCCATGATCCATAATGAGATTTTTTCAATATTTTTTAAGACTGAGGCATGCAGCAAAGTTGCATATCTACATAATAGAATGCCCACACCAGATTCTAAAGGGTTAGACACCAAAGGAAACATTCACAGGTATAAAGGCTAAGATAGGACATCTCAAGCTATTTGGTTTTCCAATCTATACACATACTTATGGAAAAGAGGACAAAGATGCAACCCTCACGTGAGAGAGGCATCCTCGTGGGATACAACAAGGATTTGAAGGCTTATAGAGTTTTCCCAGTAGATCAATGGAAGATAGTGTTGAGTCGAGGTGTCAAGTTGACCTACCAACATATGCAAAGGGGCCTCAAAAGGAGGAACCAATGGAGGAGCTGAGAGCAAAGCCTTCCAATAACAGAGATAGCTAGCATGTCGAGCCTCCTAAGACCACTTTCAGGGACATCAAACCTCTGCAAAAGTTTCCAATGTGCATGGCTTTAGTGACCAACATCATAGACTCAAATCCTTACAGCTTGGAGGAAGCAACTAGCCATCAAGTGTGGAGAGATGCCATGGTGGAGGAGCACAACTCCATCATGAAGAATGATGTTTGGGAGATTGTACCAAGACTAAAGGAGAAGATAGGTGTGACTTCCAAGTGGCTTTACAAGGTAAAGCATGTAGCAGATGGTAGTGTGGAGAAATACAAGGTCAGATTTGTGGCTCTTGGGTTCTCTTAGAAAGAGGGAGTAGACTATGAGGAGAATTTGCTCTCATAGCCAAATACTCCACTATTTGAACAGTTCTTTCAATAAATTTTGAGATGGGATGTAGCATCCATCAAGTGGATATGAAAATCAGCTTCCTGAGTGGCATCATTGAGGAATAAATCTACATCAAGCAACCACAAGGGTTTGAAGTCCATGACATAGAGCACATGCATACAGGCTTAAGAAAGCCCCGTATGGACTCAAACATGTGCACAGGGCCTGGTATGCCAGGATTGACAATTATCTATAGGGCATAGCCTTCACCAAGAGTAAGGCAGATCCCAACCTATACTTCTTGTTGGTTGGATCTGAGACCCTCATTTTGGTGTTATATGTTGACGATCTCATTCTGATAAGTGCAGAGAGACTAATGCAGGTTGCAAGTCAAATCTAGAGTTAGAATTTGAGATGTAGGATATTGGGTCAATGCATTACTTTCTCGGAGGTTTGGCAATACCTAGGTGAGATCTTCCTCAAATAGGGAAAGTGCACTCTAGAGATGATAAAGAGTTTCAGGATGAAGGATAGCAAACCGATGGCCACTCTAATGGTGATGAATTTGAAGAATATTGATTCTTCAGTTTCAAAGTTGATAGACTCCAAATAGTACAAGTTGTCAAGTAGTTGATTGGTTTATTGATGTATCTGGTCAACACTCGACCAAACATAAGCTTTGTTGTTAACAACCTAAGCCAATTCATAGTGGAACTAAGGGAGATTCACTAGATTGCAACAAAGCATGTGCTCAGATATTTTCTAGTCTAGTGTTTGTTTGGTTAATTTCTCAGAGCCATTTTCCCTGTAAGGGAGCTCTTGTAAGTTCTGAAGATAATTTTAAATGATGAACTAATCTAGAAGACCAAAAATAATTGTGCATTGTCCATGATTGCTTATCTCATTTTCTGTTGCATGCAAAAGTTAATAATTCCAACAAGTAACTAGATCTTATCTATTTGTTTAGATAGTTAGTTTTAGGATAATTTAACATCCTCCAATATCCATTTCCCAATTAGGGAAAATGCCCTTACCATTTCTCTCTAGAAAAAATCCTATAGAGAATTAGTAAATCAACAAGTATTTGATTTTAACAAAATTATCATTGAAATGGCAAATGGAAAGACCTCTTCGAAAATTCTATTATTGCTATGAGTCATGGTGAAGATAAACGAAATCATTTGAAAATATAGCAATCAAACATGTGTTTTAATAATTGAATTAATCTACAGATAAATTATCCAAGCCTTACTCCTACAAGAAGGCTCATTGATCACAAATGAGAAAATGAAAAAGGAATTTTTTTAAGAGACCTTTTTAACATTTATGAAAAACTTGTATTGTTGATTTTCTAGAATTGAGAATGACTCATGTAACTATCCTTGAAAAAAAGTGATGTAATTTGTTGGCTTAAGCCAAATCATGATGGAAGGTTGTATATGAACTCCTCTTGACTATAATCCAACAAATGTTTCTCAAACAACTTTTTTTTCTTTTGCAACAACCAAGAGACATAGTCATCACTATAATGAACCCTATATAAAGGCTTGTGAACTCTATTTTAAGCTACCTCAAGTGGTCGGGCTCAACCGAAGTGGCCAAGGATATGGCCATGAAGTTGAGATGAGTCACAGCTTATGTGGTTGTTTTTTGGTTATTGGTTACTTATTTCCATCTCACGTCATTTTTTATTCCTAACAACCAATGTCAGAGCACAGGTTGCTTTGAGAGAGAGATTGTGAAAGTTGTAAGATGGAGAATTTGTTTGTCTACTATGTTTGTGTAGGAGGTATATATTATTGTTGGTTGAAGATTATCTAAATCTCTGAAGAAAGTTGCAACTATTGTGTTTTTCAAGTGTTGTTGAGATCATGAAGGTGTTGTAAAAGCTTGTGTTTAGATCTACTTCAGTACATAACAAATGTGTGAGTCAAAAACTAGTGTCAAGTCACTTATTCTGGATGCTAAAATTCAATCGTTTTTTTTTATTACTAGAGAGAGTTACCCATTTGGCTAAAATCCAATGTATTATTGGGAGTATAAAGATCTAGACCATACTTATATCTAAGGTTGTAAAGTTAGTACAAAATCTAAATGGAATGACCTCTAGTAGACTAGATTGACATTAGGTGATAACCCTGATAAGCAATCATAGTTTTTCTATTGGCTCAAGTTTTGGGCACATGATGAGTCTAATTGTTGGAGCCTTCGTTAATTTTGAATGATTTTGACCAGTTTTCACTGACCAAAGGGCGGGAAAAGGACAAATGACAACAACGATTGGGTGGCAGAACGAACAGTTGTGAAGGAGTGATGGCAAGGCAAAGGCAGCCAAGGAGACGGGAAGGCGCAAGCAGCCAAGACAGAAAGCAGCCGAGCAAGAACTGGAAATCTACACAATCGGGAAGGACATGAAAGGGGAAGAACAGAGAGGAAGAAGGTTGTTGTTGAACCCGCAAGAAGCAGAAGTAGATGGTTGCAAAAGAGGTACGCGGGTGTAGATGCTGAAGCAGAGAGAGCTGGGATCCGAGGGACTCGGTTGCGAAGCTAATCTAACCCGAGCGATTGAGTCAGGTATTCTATGTAATGTTTATGGCGAAATGCCGGATTATGATGTATTATGTTATGCTAAATTAATATAAGATAGAGCTAATGGTTGTTGCGACTTCTAATGCATTGAGCACCATGATTTGTGGGCCTATTAAAATTTTAAGTAGTCTGCATGTTGCATGTAAATGGTAATTCATAGATTGATGTGAGGATGTTGTTGGTTATGTGTTCTTTATGATGGATCTATGCGTATGAGTTATGGGTACTGTTATCTTTGTTTCATGTAATATGGATGCATATGTGTGTGATCGCCTATGCCCGGTTATATTCTCTCGACCCCATGCTGAACCCTTCTCCCTTTTAGTCGCGGCGCGCTTCGGGTGAGACTCCTTGCCCTTCGGGGTGAGGTGAAAATGCCAGCGTTGTCCTAGACTACATCGGACCATTGTTGGCCTCATGTGCCTAAACCTAGGGTCTTTTCCCTCATGACTCTTTCGAGCCAACACTAACCTTGATGTTGTACAACATTCAAATACTTGTTTTACCTTGAAGGAAATGATGTAATGTTGCAAGGGTTGCATGATCAATTGTACGTGACACCCTTCAGTTTTTGGACCAATTTGCAAACCCTGACATTAGGCAAGTTATTTAAGCATATATTTTGTATAGGCATTTGTTTTTTGCTAGAGTTGCCAATTTGGCTAAAATCCAATGTAGATGATGGAAGTACAAAGATCTAGACTATACTTATATCTAAAGTTGTAGAGTTAGTACAGAAGCTAAATGGAATGAGTTCTAGCAAACAAGATCAACATTAGGTGATAACCATAGTAAGCAAACATAGTTTTTTCTATTGGCTAGTGTTTTGGGCACATGATGAGGCTAATCTTGATGTTGTTGTACAATACTCAAATACTTGTTATACCTGAATTGAAATGATATAATGTTGCAAGCACTCCATGATTGGTTGTACTTGACACCCCTGAGTTTTTGGTCCAATGTGTAAAACCTAGCCTTATGCAGGTTATCTAAGCATACATGTTGTAGCACATGGAATCATCCCTCTCATGCATGGATAGGATGTAGGATCGATTTTTGGAATGAACCAGTTGATTGTGGTAGGTACTCTTACGTTGGCTCGATGTTGTTGGAGATGTTCAATATTCTATTAAGGAGAGAATGTATGAAGCAATCTTAGAATGTCAGATAGTTGGGACCAAGTCATGGTTAAGGAGGAATTTAACATGCAAATGAAAATATTTTCTAGAGAACTAGTGAGTACAATGGTTGCCATCCATGTAGCTCAACAAATGGATTTCCATTTATATGGACATCAATATCATATTTGCTTATGTACAAAAGGAAGGAGCAAGTAAGCCCAATAATGAAGAAACTAAAGATGAGAACATGACTCAAATCAAGACAAAGACAACAAATCAATAAGTAGAAGATTAGATAAGAAGATAAACATTAAGGAATCATATCATAAATGCTTAGCAAAAATTATTAAGGGGGAGTTTTGGAATATTATAATTACATTGGTAATGAATCTAGAAAGCTCTAGATCTAGTTTTGTTTTGAGACCATGGTTTAAGTAACCCATTGTATTTGTATAATGAAGGCTATATAAAGGTTTTTAAAGTTTGTTATAAGCTGCCTCAAGTAGTCAAGCTCGTCGGAAGTGGCCAATGATACAAGAATAGGTTGAGATGAGCCGCAACTCATCCGTGTGGTTGTTTTCTTGTTATTGGTTAATGATTTCTGTCTCACTTTATTTTTATTTCTAACAAGTCTGGACACTCTCTCCGCTCATGGAAAACGCCACCCTCCTATAGGTTCTACACACTCCCCACCCATGGAAAAATGACCCCCCTGACCCTCATGTGAATCCCTCTCCTCCTCCCCAAGAAGGCTCACGATTTTCTTGCATGGCAATACATGGATCCATCTTGAAAATCAAGGTGGGTTCTTTTTCTATCACTGGATAATGTTTTCCCTCTATCCCAATGACCCCCCATATCTTCATAATTGTGGGTGGTTGGTTTCCCAACTACCCAAATTTAAATTATGAAAGATAAGTAACAATTCGGTTTTTTATTTTTTTAAATAAAACGTAATTAATTATATCTACAGACAGGAAAAAAAAAGTTGTGCATACATCTTTCTCTATATGCATTATCCAACGTCCACTTATTTTGGCATATATGAAGATATTTCCCTTTCCCTCACTGAAATTTGAAATTCCTTCAACAATATCTACCAGATTTCCAGTAGATTCAATTCATCCCATCCCATCCCAGACAATATTTTACATGAAGAGACCACCTATAAAATGTAAAAGCAATTCATCAACCACTAATAAAATTAGATGAAAGAACATTTTCCATGACCACATTTATAAAGGACAAAGTTGCTTTTCAATGACCACATCCATCAAGGACAAAGTAGCAAGGTGTGACAAAATCGCTTAAAAGGTTTTCGACCCCGCAGCATATCTTACACTTCAAGATCCTCCAGCAACAATATAGGCAAAGGAATCAGAATAGGCATGGGCAGAGACTGATCCAGATCGAAGATCCAAAAGCAAAGACAACAGTAACAGAGGTACCAACACCGTCAGCAATTGTTTAAGCACCACTAGCAGAAGGAGCAATTGTATTCATATTAAAGTGAAAACTACCTTATCTAGCCCATTGAGATGGAGAAGAAACTGAAAGGAATATCGTACATCAGTATAAATATTGTGGGAAATATAAAATTTGAGGATGATCATATACTTCAACAGACACATTATCAGCCACGATACCATACACAGCAAAAATCCCTGATGGAATCGCCATTTTTTTCAAATATAAGGCAAATACTCTTGCGATATAGTATCATAGGGCTCCAGCTGTAATGAGGAACCATGATACGGAATATATCTCACTTGGAAAACTACGGTGGGGCTATCCATGGGTTTATGATTTTATATAAAATCAATTGGGAACATCGGCCCTTCATAGAGAAAACGCAAATAAACTTAAACGCATAAAATTCCTGAATAACTTAAAAACCGTTTGAAGCATGAACATATTCATATACAGTCAACCAAATTCCAAGTTTAAACCTATGACCTATCTATCATTCGAGGTTGATGTAAAAGCGTCCTCGGCCATTATAATATTAAAATTGACGTAGAAAACATCCATCAGATCTTATGTTGTACTCCCAAGTCTATAATTGTCAATTGGGTTGGTTCATTTATATTATAGCAGCATGAAATCAACCCAACCTCGTGGCATATCTACCCTATAGTGCCTCAGTGAACTGCAAACTAAACCTCGCCAACGATTCATCAGAAACATTTATTATGAAACAATTTATTTAGGTTTCCTCGTTTATATTAAAGCAGATTGAAATTAACCCAACATCGCGTCAAATCTACCCTATATTGCCCGGGTAAACTGTAAACCAAACCAAGCCAATACTTCATCGGAAAGATTTATTATGAAACAATTTATTTAGTATCAATATTGTTTAAACCCTTGAAAGCTGAGAGAAGGGAATAATGGGTATCCGTTTGCCCATAGCCAATGGCCGAGGAAAGGAACTCAGTTAACTTTGTCTTTATTTAGTACTAAAGTTATTTTGAACTATTAAAAGTTGAGAAAATGGAGTATTGTGTACCTGTTTGCCTAGCGCTGATGGCTTGAGGACAGGATCCCTGCTGTCTTTCACAACTGAGCTCGCCTTTGGAATGAACAATGTTCAATTTGGAGCAAGTAATATGTGATATTTTCCTATTAAATGCACAAACAGGCTTTAATTTACAAAATATACAAGGATAAGATATAATGATAAATCATTTCATACAGCCATGAAAAATAATATTAATAAATCTAAAAAAATAAAGAGAGGACGGTTTAAGCCAGGAGTCTAAGGAATATAAAAACATTTAGTGGAAAATGAACAATAGATTAAGATACCTCAACGGAATCCATTAGGGATCGACATGCAGCGTGGTGAGTTGATTTAACTCCCCATTCTCAGCTCTATTTCTCCAATTATGCTTCAAGCTCCAGCAGATTCAAATCCAATTCACCTTCCAGCCTTTACAACTTTACAATTTCACATATACATCAACACGACATATAACATGAAAAAGACAGGCACGCACCAGGAAAACAAAGAAGAAGAATCAACCACAAAAAATTCACAGAGATCACATGGGAAGCGCTTCCATAGACCAACATAAACAAACGAGGCAGAGACCAGAACGTAACATATATAAAGGAGGAGGTGAATGTGAATAATCAGAGCTGGGAGCAGCTTCCTTTCTCTCTGTAACAACTTGCATTGAATTAAATTCGTTCGTTCTATCTCGAACCGACCTCTTCTCTGTTTCTCTCTCCACTGATATTTGAAACTCAGAGGATAACACTTAATAATAATCTCTAAAAATTAATTTCAGTAGATTCATTGCACTCCATCTAGCACTATCCGCTATTTTGCATGGACAGACCACCTGTAAAATGAAATAATAATTCATATCGAAGCATTAATAAAATTAAATGGAAGGCACATTTACTATGAATGACAGACATTAAAGGACTATAGTAAATTAACATAAATAGTGTGAGGAATTGAAAATTTTGAAGCGCTCATCCGTCAGGATACCATACGTCCAATAACCCTGATGGATTTGCCACATTTTTCCATCTACCGTGCACAATTATTGACATTTTGCACAGTTATTCTTCATCTTTATAAATGGAAACTGGGCTTTCTCACCTAGACGAACGACAGTGCTCGGATTTGAGCGTCCTCGTGAGGATGGAAACACAAGTCTGCCAGACAAAGAAAAGAAATATGCATCTGAAAGGTAATCGAAATGAAACCGCGGCCACCATTACAGTGCACAGGGTATAGGTCCGCCAGACAAAAAAATGCAGGTGAAAGGTCATCGAAATAAAACAGCGGCCACCATTACAGTGCACAGGTTATATAAGGCGGCTCCGTATTTACTTTTAACATGCCACGACCCACACGCACCTCAAGGAAACTGCATCGACCACCCTCGCACGCATGAGAAGATGCAGTCATTAAATGTTACGTATCCTAGTTAAAAGAAAAGCTCTCTAATCAATCATGATTATTTTATTTACCTCACCGACATATGCTCTGTAGATGCAGTCATTAAATGTTACGTATCCTAGTTAAAAGAAAAGCTCTCTAATCAATCATGATTATTTTATTTACCTCGCTGTAGATCATCTTAAATTTACGTTCCTAGTAAAGAAAAGCTCTCTAATCAATCATGATTATTTTATTTACCTCGTAATATGTAAAAGCTCTCTAATCAATCATGATTATTTTATTTACCTCATCGACATATGCTCTTTATATCTCTCCGATTAAGTTTAGTTCCTTCACCGACATATAGCAACGGCTCGGAATGCTTTTTTTTCCAAACTTTCACCGACATTTATCTTCATGACTTTATAAAAAACAATAGGGAGAATTGCGAGTTTTTCTTTACATTTTATTTAGAAAGAAAGAAATTAGTTTTGTTTCTTCATGTGTTTGGTTATTTTTTTATAAAATTTTACTATAGTTGAATAAATTATTTAAAATTCAAGAAAAATATTTAATTATATAGGTTAAATTTTCAAATAGAAAATAAGATAAACCATAAATTTATGGAGTTGTTTTTAGTGTCATTTTTTGGACTTTACGGTGTCGGAATCTAGTAGAAACATTTGAGGTGAAATCTTGATTTGTGATATTTAAACTGGATTTTTTTTATTGTATACATAGATTCAGCGCCCTCAAAAACCCCTAGGGCATTTAGATTGTGCAGAGTTTCCCATCAAACTTATGACTTCCCCTAGAGCATTTACATTGTGCATAGTTTCCCATCAAACTTATGACTTCAATAAATTATTGCCAAATTTAAAAAAAAATCGTCAAAAAACTTCCAAAAAATCACCCTCAAAACAACTCATAAACCTATTCCTATTCCTATAATTTTTATTGATAGAGATATGATAATATTCCTATATAATAAAACAAATTCCAAAATTAAACTTTAACCTAGGATTCGATATTAAGTGTTAGGTTAATATAAAGTCTTGGATCATAAAATGTATAAAAGTACAACATTCAATTAACACAAACCTAAGTTACGTTAATATAAAGTCATGCATCATAAAAAGCATAAAAATACAACATTCAATTAACCAAATATATATATAAACTTGAACCTAGGATACCACGTTAAGGTAAAAACATATTGAGTGTTAGGTTAATATAAAGTCACGACCTTACTGTAAAAACATATTGAGTGTTAGGTTAATATAAAGTCATGGATCATAAGATTTGTAAAAAATACAACATTCAATTAACAAAACACAAAAATATTTGTATTACAAATTAAGAGTATTTTTTTTATTATTTATGTGGCTAAGTAGATATTGTAATGGTTTTTTTTCTCAAATTCATATTAGTTTGGGTTTGGTTTCACCAAAAAAAAAAAAAAAAAAAAAAAAACTTATAGTATAACATTATATATTGAAATATATAATTTTTAAAAAATAATTTAATTTATTTACGGTCAATTTGATTGGATATTATATTGAATATGTTATTGTCCTTTGCTTCTATTAATGTGTTCATTACTTATATTAATTAACCCGAAGTACATAAATCACATTAAAATGGACATTTATGATACATTTTGTTTTGTGAAAGTGATAAAATTATTGCTAATGAGTATAATCATTTTATATTCTTATTATAAAAATGGCTAATGATTAATATATTCTAATAAAAATATATATTATTTAAAATTACATATATAATTTAAAA